>KK119658.1:132242-147312 GCA_000611955.2 Stegodyphus mimosarum
AGTTTTGAATTTTTTGGGCCTAGGCGAGTCGGGATGATTCCATTGCATACTGACAGACTTCCTTTCCGGTTGGAAGCGATGACACCAGGTTTCATCCCCTGCCACTATGTGCTGCAGAAAGTTGTCACCGTCAACCATATAGCGCACCAAATGCTGTAAACTGAGGCCCATTCGCTGTTTCTTGTGGTGGTCAGACAGTATGTGGGGTACCCATTAGCAACAAACTTTTCGATACTTCAGAATGTTCCTGACAATATTGTGAACAGTACTGATGGAAACGTTCAACTCATTTGCAACGTGACGAATGTTTCGACTTCGATATGCCTTGGTTGGCGTGTCAATGTCCGTAATCAGCTTATCTGTCACAACCTTGTGCTCCAGACCGGGCCGCGGGAAACCGTTGTCTCATGGCGACCTTCGCTAAACATTCTCGCCCACCTCGTCTCCATGGGCTTCGACACACGTGTCTCCGTACACAACCACCATTCTTCGGTGAATATCCACCGGCGTTGTTAAAAACATAATTACAACTCGCTGATCCGTTTTCGACGCAATTGCATCGACACCAGCCATTTTTGAATGAATGCCACGTCCTTACGACTGAAGTTAACAGTGCAAACTTTTCGCATGCAGAGCTTTGAATCACTTTCATTTGAACAAGTCATATATATATATATTTCATAAGAAAGAAAAATTTTTTTGCAAGGACTATGGGAACAAATGTCAATGACAAACTTCATTGTACGATTCACAGCAGTTGCAGGAACAGGGCCCCAAGGATTCACCGTTTTGAGTTGAACCTTTCCTCCTTCTATTCTAGCCTTCTTCGTAATATTTTCATTGCAGTGCCATCTGTCGGTAAAAATGTGAACTATATTATATCTTTGGGGGAGGAGGGTGCAAACCGTAGTTTTTTGTTCATTTATGGTTCTTTTAAAAAATGTCAAAATTTGTAAGATGCCTTTATACATTATATGTAATACTTGTTTACATAAAATTTTTCTTTCTTACTTAATGCATTTAATCTTTGGTAAATGTAGTATTTTTACAGATGTAAATTTAATATATAGCAATTTATTTTGTGTACCTAAAATGTTTATTATTTCTGTTTAGGAATGTTATAGCAAGTCTGAAGAAAAGGAATGCCAGAGAACATAGTTTTCGTGATGTAATAATATATAGTAATAAATTACTAGAGTCTTTGGATTACTTGCAAAGAAGTGTAATACTCCGAAATATACAGACTACAAAAGCAGAGCAAACAAGTCCTGCCATACTTGCTCATGACTTATCAGCGGAAGAACGTACAATGTTAATGAAGTGCTGCGATTTGCAAAATGATTTAGCTGAATGTCATAAAAAAATTTCAGATTATGCTCAGCAAGTTATTGAGTTTAGAAATGCGTTGGACCAAAAGAATCAAATCATAAGCAATCAGAAACGTGAAATGGAAGAAATGAAGAATACTTTGAGTAATTATCAAGAACTTTGTAAAAAACATTGCAAAGAATTAGCAGACATTAAAATTGCCTTTCAAAACAAAGTCGATGAATGCGATGCCTTAAACATCACCTATTCAAGTTTGGAATGCAAGAAAAATAACTTAGAAATTGAGAACCAGAATTTAAAAGCCCAATTGGCTGAGGTGAAGAAAGCTGAAATAGCACGTTCGCTTAGCGAAAGCCTTCCAAAGGTTGCGCAAGATTCCTCTGACAAGAACGTGAAAAAATTTTCATCTGGAACTCAAGTCCGCGAAGAACGTGCCAGTTTGAAAATCACTTCCGTAGACGTTAATGCCGCAAATTTGAACTCTATAGTACCAGAAAAAATTAAGTATGAATTTAATGCTCATGATAGTGATGTAAATGCTGTTTTATGGTTGCCCACGTTCAGTCATCTTATTACTGCTGGTGCTGACCGAAAAGTCAAGCTCTGGGAGTTACTGAAAGATGGCAGTATTGTGTTAAAGAAATCAGTCCGAGATTGTAATTCTTCTATAATGTCTGTCGATCTAGATGCTGATTCCAGCTTGCTGTTGTGTACGTCGTGTGATTTTGCTAGTCGTATTTGGACCCTCAACGATTTTACTTTGAGACATACATTAACTGGCCATAGTGGCAAGGTTATGTCTGCAAAATTCATGTACGAAATAAATAAGATTGTGTCTGGTAGTTTAGACCAAACTTTAAAAGTATGGGATCTCCGGCGAAGAGCATGTATCCAGACCAGCTTCTCAAACTCTCAGGTACATGATGTGATTTGTAAAAGTGGTCATGTTATAATAAGTGGGCATGCCGATAAAAAAGTCCGGCTTTGGGACATGAGGTCTAACAAAGAAACTTCACAAATTGCCTCTACTGGAGTAGTTACATCTCTAGATTTGTCCAAAAATGGTTATTTGTTATTAGTCTCCCAGCGGGATAATGTTTTGAAGGTTTTTGACTTGAGAACGAATTTTGCATTAAATTCATTGAAAGCAGATAATTTTGAAGTTGCTTATGATTGGACCAGAGCGAAATTTAGCCCTGATGATCAGTATTGTGTTTGTGGTTCGAAGAATGGGTCAGTATTTATATGGAATATAAACAAAGAAACAGTTGAAAAGGAATTGAAGGGCCATAAATCTAGCGTCATAGCTTGTGACTGGAGTTCGTGTAACTCATTTTTAACTACTTGTGAAAATAACAGAAAATGTATTATATGGTGTAAAGTTTAAATTTATTAAATATTTTGATACATCTTTTACGTGTGTGTTGGCAATTGTTTAATCAAAGCATATACACTGCGCAAAAAAAAAAAGGAACAGTTCTATGTCTCCCGTTCTACTGGGCCGATTGACGAAATTCAAATTGCGCTTTCCATGTCTCGAAAGCGCGATTTATGATATATATTATATGTATATATAGCTATATTAGAACATAGGTATTCTGACACAAAAATCGGACTTTTTCTGAAATAACATACCAATTTTTTTCCCATATTTCGATTCTACGAGTCAAATTATGCCTAAATATTAGATTTTGTAAAATTTAGCCCGAAATTTACGGAGAAATTCAAAAATTTAACTTGGCGAATTTTTTTCAGTTTGAGCCAAGAATAATTCACTTGGCGAACTTCGTAATATATAACAACCTATTTTCCTTCCCTTCCATTGTGCAGGAGAGGGAAAAAAAGTCACATCGTCCCTGCCTTTTTACATTGTTGATGAGAGGAAAAAAGTCACATCGTTCTACTTTCAAATAATTTTAACAAAGTGCGTAAACCACATTTTTGTTATTATCGCATTCAACAAATATGCCAAATTTAAAAAAGCTCCAATATATAACTTCACGTATATCTTCGGAAATTTTGAATAAGAAGCTCTAATTTTTTGCAGGTATGCTTAGAAGCATATCTACTTTAAGATGATTGTAAAACTTTTATAGGTTATAATTCAAAATTTTTTTCGAAAAATTAATTTAAAATGCAAATTCTAAAAATAAATCATAAAAAAAGGTGAATTTTATTTGGAGTGAACCTAACTTTCGAACTATGAAGGAAAGAATCAGGTAAATGTAATAAAAAAGAGATATTAATAAATACATACCAAATTGAATTAACACTGAGGAGCTAAAATTTGAGAGTTAATTTTTTATAAACTGCTCGTGCGATTTTTACATAATTTTGTAGTTTGGCATAATTTGAGTCGTAGAATCGAAATATGAAAAAAAAAATTGGCATGTCATTTCAGAAATGTCCGATTTTGTGTCAAAATACCTGTATTTGAACAATGGTATATATAAATCTAATACATATTCTATAGAACTGTATCCCCTTTTTTTTCCCGCAGTGTACGTTTGACGAAACATGCTTCTTAAAAAATTCAGTGAAATACATGGTGGCCCATAAAAAAGTAACCAACATACGATGATAACAGGATAAAATGCGCATCGTCTTTCTGAGATTATGTGCACACACACACAAAAAAAAAAAGGATAGAAAGGTAAAATAAAGCTAGAACTCTGCTTTATTTGGCTACTGTGTAGTTATCAGTTTGGTTTTCTAAAGCTTGCTTTTAGTAAAATAGCCTTACGAATTATACTGTGCTTGCCAAATTATTATTTTAATTTCAGCTTCTAAGAGCGAGATGGTTAACGCATTACAAATTTGTTGGTTTAAAATTTTTTAGAATTTTTTTTTAATTTTGCTAATAAATAACAATGAATATTAATCTTTTATAAAATTTTGAAAATATACAACAGTGTAAAAAATCATTTTTTAACTGCAGAATAATTTCATAGCGAATTTTCTTTTAAGGCCCAAATGAAGTAAAATGAAATTTGGAAAAAAGGGGCAGAGTTTTTGTTTTCCCTCCCCCTTCTCCCCGAAGGTAAATAATTTCCATTTTTTCTTAATCTTTCATGAACGCGTTTTAGTAAAAGACATGTTAAACTTGGAAAAGATTATTTTAAAAGGTCATATGTCAGTTTTATATGAACTAATGGGAATAGTAGCGTGCATATGAGAGAATATCAAGTACGACGTGATAGCAAAGAAGTCAGAATAGCTCTGGCGTCTTCATTATGAAATGCAGTTGATTTATTAAAAAAAATATATAACTGAGAGAGTAGCTTAAATACAACATAGGTATTGCAGGTCGCAATACAAGAATTTACTGCAAACAGCTGTTTGATATAATGAAAGAAGTTCGGATTCATCAAGAAATGTTTACATTATATTTCGGTGAGGAATAAAAAACGTAGATTGTACTATTTTTAGTCCAAAGGGGCTTTGTCCCTGAAGGACTATTGTTTTCGTTTTGCGATTTTGCGTCGGAAACATTAAAAGTCTGTATCACTTTTCAAACTGTTGCCACAAAATATTAAAGCCCTATATTATATTTAAAGAAATTAAATAATGAAGAATGTGCATAAATGTATGTATGTTTCTCGCATTGTGATAAAACGACGGTACCTAAAGCCATCGAATTTTGAATGCCGTAATCGTGCTGCGAATATAGGCATCTGGAAGCCCAAATTTGGAATTTGTTTTATTAACGATTTCATATTTTGTAAAACTTTAACGAATTTTTGATGCACAAACTCAAGGATTTCAAAGCGGGCAATGGCAACGTTGTACAGAAAAAAATATTTTTATCTGCAGCGCGTGAGACTGACTGTGTGTAGGAAATTCTAAGATATGCTCAGTTTAAAATTATTTTGCGATATTGTTCTTTAACTGAATTTTATGGTTTAAATGCGAAGAACATGATATTCAATAAATAAAAGTAACATACAAAATGTTTAAAAAACGCCCTTTTGGACGAAGTTTAAAATCTGAAACTTTTCAGATTTTTTTTTTCGTTTTTATTATTATTTTTATTTTAAAGAATTCTTGTTTTCGCCCTAATAAACTATTTTCTAATTCTGGGCAGATATTTTAATTTTGCAGTACTATTACAAATAATTGCATTTATTTTTATTTTTAGTAACCATAATGATTTATTTCCGTTGCCTTTCGTTGTACATATTTGCAGATAAGTGCATAAGTTCCAACAATAGCATGTGGAATTATACTCAAACGAAATATACCATGCAGCAACTGCGACACTGTTCACTTTTGCTTTGAAACAAGCGAATATGCTATTGGAGATAGCGATCAAATAATACGCGGTGATTTCAAACCTGGAAGGACTGCTTGGAAACAGACAAAAAATTATCGCTTCAGTGCCTGAAATTTGTTAATTAGAATAATGAAGGGAATCTTCTCAATCCAAATATTAACCTTCCGCTGATATGATTACGAGGTACTAGTTCCTAAGATCTTAACATCACGCTTTAAGCAACGGCTGCGTGATTTATCTTGGGTATGTCATGCGTATCTTGCTGCTTTCATCTTTATTATAATAACTCTTTACTTTATCATATAATGAACTTTTAAATGTTTGACTTGATTAAGTTATTACAATAGATACTTGGAAAAGATTTCTTAGAACGCATAATTTTATTTATGAATATGCAAGACACCTCAACTTCAGTTACGGGTATTTACTCAGCGTAACAATTAAAAGATGAAATATAAAGACTCAGTCAGTTACATCTTTCCTGGGTAAGTGACGGAACAGAGATGGCGGAAAATAAGATATTTTGGAACCGAAAAATTAAAATAAGGAGAATCACAGAAGACAACTATTTCTGATAGAATGAAAGAATGTGAACACAAATCATTTGCATTTAGTGAAAATTTTCATATAAAGAGAATTAACATTTATTGGTATTGTTTGTGATGTATATAAAAAATCAAAACTATTCAAAAATGTATATAATTTGCATTATTATAAGATTTGACGATTTTGTTGTAATGTAATGATAGTGTCTTTTAAAATTTGAAATCCTACAGCGCAGGTTTTTGGATAGATAAAAATCCCCCTTCTTTTCTTGAATTACCTTAAGAGGGAATAAATTTTATTCTTTTTAACCGACACCTGCTTACTAGCCCAAAAGCGCTTGTTAGACTCGAAAAGCCATTTTAAGTTCTTTCACTTGTTTTTTCTTTCACTATTTCGTGTCTGTTGCCATTTAGTAAAATGCGAGATATTATTCTTTCATATTTAATCTGTCTGTAAATTAATTATCAACAAACTAAGCTATTCAAAACACATAGATGAACTACTTAAAAATGTTTTTAAACTTTTGATTAATTTAAATAAAAATGTATTTAATTCGTGATTTATCTAACTAAAACATTAAATATTTCTACAGAATTACGTTATGCATTTTTTTACTTTTTAAATATATAGAAGGTATATAGCGTTTACATGTTAATCTGAATGCATATTTATCAACCAACAAAGAAACATAAGGACTAAATTGAAAAGTGATACGCCGTTTTTTGTGAAACAACGCAAAACGCCCAAACGAAAGTAATAGTCCTTCGGGACTAAATCCCTTTGGACTAATAAATAAAAGTAACATACAAAATGTTTAAAAAAACGCCCCTTTGGACGTAATTTGAAATCTGAAACCCTTTAGATTTTCTTTTTCTATTTTTTAAATTTAATTTTACTCACCAAGATTGCACTAGTCAGCATGCTTTTTTATGTTTCCAATAATTTGCATTATTTCTAGAAAGATTTTTTGATGCTGATGTCAGAAATATAAATTTCTTCTTTATCACGTGAGTTTTTTTTAATTATTATTATTGTTATTGAATGATATACACAGTCCAGTCACATTAATGTGACCACCACGTACTTTCCATGTCAGAGTTAAATAACCAATCACAGAAGGCAGGTGGCAGCACAGTGCAGTTGAGCGTATATAAAGGGTGTGTGAGGGCTTCGGAAAACATTTCAATCGTTGGCGTAATGCAGAAACGAAGCGATTTATCCGACTTCCAAAAGGGCATGATCATTGGCTTTCGGGCCAAGGGTGGAAGCATTTCCGAAACGGCTGAGTTTGTGAACTGTTCGCGTGCCGCCGTGGTAAAAGTGTACCGTGCATGGCAAAATGGGACTGTCCAAAATCAGCGACGTGGCAAATGTGGTGCACCACGGGCCATAGATGACAGAGGCGAACGACGGTTGCGGAGATGCGTTCGGGCAGATAGACGGGCTACCGTTGAGCAACTGACCACCAAAATGAACCAAGGGGCTACCAAAAGTGTCTCCCAAAGTACTATTCAGCGAACATTGCTGCGTCTGGGCCTCCGAAGCAGACGCCTGGTTCGTGCACCTATGCTGACTGCTGTTCATCGACGGCGAAGGCTAGAATTTGCACGCCAGTACAGCAGCTGGACGTCCACTGAGTGGCGACAGGTTGCGTTTTCGGATGAATCGCGTTTTATGCTCCATCGGACAGATGGACGTTGGCGTATAAGGCGTGAAACCTCTGAAAGGAACCACCCTGCAACCATTGCCGGAACGGTCCAAGCTGGAGGCGGGAGCATTATGGTCTGGGGAATGTTTTCCTGGCATTCTCTAGGTTCACTGATCATTGTGGAAGGCACAATGGATCAATACAAGTACGCATCTGTCCTTGCGGACCATGTTCACCCCTACATGCGCATTGTTTTTCCTCAGGATGATGGCATCTTCCAGCAGGACAATGCGAGGTGCCATACAGCTGCCAGTGTACGTGCGTGGTTCGAAGAGCACCAGGATGAGTTTACCGTCCTCTCCTGGCCAGCAAATTCACCTGACTTAAACCCAATCGAGCATCTGTGGGACCATCTCGATCGAGTTGTTCGCGCCATGGATCCTCAACCGCGTAATCTAGCGCAGCTGGCCACGGCATTAGAGTCGGCATGGCTCAGCATCCCAGAGAACACCTTCAGGGACCTATGTGACTCTCTTCCTGCACGTCTCGCAGCAGTCCGCTCTGCGAAAGGTGGTTATTCTGGCTTTTGACAGATGGTCACATTAATGTGACTGGACTATGTATATTGAAAATATGCATTTGCGGTTAATTTCCTTTCTAATCGATGGGAAAACTTTATTTAGAATAGTTTAATCACGTGACTCTTAAAAAAAAATTTTTTTAGCCTGAAATTAATTGTTTGCTGAGTTTTAGACAGTTATTTTCAAAGCTTTTAATTAGTATTTTATAAAAAAGGGCTTCCCGTAAATGTGTGAATAATGTAGATATATTTATTCTGTTATATTTGTGCTAATTATACATCAGTAAAACAAAGGCAAAATGTCACAGATTTTGTTAAAAATTGCTACTTTGCGTATTTTGGAATTAAATTACGCTATCAAGACAAACGTGGGCTCCGCTTTAAAGTGTGTCGAACTTGTGTTGAAGCTTTGCGCCTTTGGAGTAAAAGTGAGAAAAATTCAATGCCTTTTGCAATTCCAGTGGTGTTGAGAGAACAAAATCATATGATGATTGTTATGTACTGGTTATAATGCAAAAAATAAAGGAGGTATTTTATATTCAAACCTGCTTTCAGCAATAATACCTATAATAATATAATATAACCTTCAGCAATAAGACCTATAGATCAAAATGCAAATCTTCCTGTTCCTCATTCTCAAACTAATATCGAAAATATAAGTGATATAGAAATTTTTTCAGATCTGCAACTAGTTGAAGAAGAGAAAGATCTGTATATACCTGAAACAAATGAAATTATACTAGTATTATTTAATCAAAGTGAGCTTAATGATTTAGTAAGAGAGCTAAACT
This sequence comes from Stegodyphus mimosarum, assembly GCA_000611955.2. Lineage (NCBI taxonomy): Eukaryota > Metazoa > Arthropoda > Arachnida > Araneae > Eresidae > Stegodyphus > Stegodyphus mimosarum. Next base: position 141,410 of record KK119658.1, read on the forward strand.
TTGCAAAGGAAAGTGCTGAACTTCTTGGTTCATGTCTTTAAAGCTGAAAATTTACTAGTAATACGAACGTACTTTTCATGGTATAGATACTATGAAAATGAATTGGTTCCATATTTTTCGGAAGAAGGCAATGATGTCTTCTGCAATGATGTCAGTGCAATAATGAATTTCTTTAGTATTAATCACAATTTTTCTGACTGGAGATTATTTATAGACTCCTCAAAAAGAAGTTTGAAGGTAGTTTTACTTGATAATGGAAATCAGTATGCACCGATTTCAGTGGCACACTCTGTTCATTTGAAAGAAACATGAAAACATCGCATTTTTTTAGACAAGGTGAATTATAACAAACATAAATGTGGTGACTTGAAGGTAGTTGGAATGTTACTTGGGCAACAATCTGGTTACACTAAATTTCTATGTTTTCTATGCGATTGGAATAGTCGGAATAAAAAGAATCACCGGGGAAAAAAAGGATTGGCCTTCTCGACAATGTTTATCACCTGGTTTTAAGAATATTCTTTGCAAACCACTGGTTGAATCCCAAAATATTTTGCTTCCCCCACTTTATATTAAATTATGTACTATAAAACAGTTTGTCAAAGCTTTAAATAAAAAAAAAATTGATAGCTTTAAGTACATTTGAGGCAAATTTCCTTCTGTTTCTGATGCTAAACTTAAGAAGTGGATTTTTGTTGGACATCAAATTCGAAAACTTATGTTAAATTCCAAATTTGAAACAACAATGAATTATTGTGAAAAAGAAGCATGGTTAATTTTTAAGAGGTGAATGGTCATTAGGGAACAGGAAACATCCAGATTACAAAATTATTTTGGAAGACATGCTCCAAAAATTAAGATTACTCGGATGCAGCATGAGTATTAAATTTTTTACATGCACACATAGATTACTTTCCAGAGAATCTAGGAAAAATCAATGAAGAACAAGGTCAATGATTTCATCAAGTTATAAAAGATATGGAAATACGGCACCAAGAAAAGTGGGATAAAAACATGATGGCAGACTATTACTGGATGTTGAAAAGAGTACCTAGTGAAGAAAGTACAAGCAGGCAAAAGAAAGTTCTTGCCTTGAATTAATGTCTTGAAGCTAATGTTTTAACACATTCAGCTAATTTTGTAACATGCATTGTATAAGAGCAATATAGGGAAGTAAATTTTTATGTTCTTCCGATTCGATTATGTGAATTATATAATGTACTAAATCTATTAATATATCTATAAATCTATTTATATACTTTATGAAACATATTAAATATATTTTTGTTATTGTGCAATTTATTTTTAACTTCTGTCACTTAAATAAATTCATTAATATAAAGTAAAATAGAAATATTTAAGAAAATATAAAAGCTCTTAATTTTCAAAATATTCCTGACGTGATAAAGAAATCCGGATTCCATTTTTGAAATCAGCACTGAAAAAATGCATGAAATTACCCATTAGATTTAAAACATCAAGACGTTTGTTTGAAATGCAGAATGTGTTATGAAATGGTCTTCGATGTGTTTCGTATTTAAAATAAAAATTGTTAACTGAAAGAACTTTATGAAATGAATTGAATTAAAATAAAACTCCAATATCTGTACATTAACTGGAACTATAATCTGTCTGGATGCCTGAAAACCCCTAAAAACTGGAGTTTTCCCCCTCATGTAGCCAAATGCATATTTACTTTAATGCAAGACATTTCATTTTTTCAGTCGTCGTATTTTATTCAATAAGAATTATCAGATACTTTTAAAAGTCATCTTTTTTTTGAAAAAGTTAAGCTACACAATCAAGGCCAGTGCAATTTCTGAAGCTCTAAATTGTGCCTCTCTAAATTCTAAAATTTTGCTGCCTGCAAAACTTTAGTCCGTTGCTCGTCCTGAGGACATCTGATTTGTATTTCAGTTAAAATAAACAACGAAATTCATTTTTATATGAGTAGGTAATAAAATTAAACACATATAATCTTATTTTCATCTTTAGTATACTAAAACACTGAAACAAATAAATTATTTTTTATTTTCATCGAATAGCATGTATGACCTACTTCAGTTAAAATGAGACATCTGACTTTTAAACATTAAAACTAACAATATTTAATTGTTGTTAAAGTTTGTGCAAGTTTATGATTTTAATGAAAACACTAGCGAGCAAGCCCACCAGATGAGCGGCCTGCGGGCAAAGCAGAATTTGGAAGTTCTACGTACATCTGAAAAGAAAATGTATAAAAACATTTCGTTATGAAATGTTTCAGCTTTATGTTGGCTTAACTAACAATTTAAGAATGGGTTCTTGTGAGGACTAGACACATACAGAATGTGCTAGTGCTGAGAAAGACATTTATATTTATGACTATTTTAAATAGATCAAGTTCAATTTGTTGTAAATGTTCTTTTTCATAGTTTTATGTTAATTTTCTTCAAGAATGCTTCCGTTGTCAGAAGTCTGATTGTCATCATGATAGGCCCTATAAGCTTATAACTTCTTAAATATAACTTTTAAAATATAAAAGTGATTGTTGACGAATAATTTTATGTGAGTTAAAAAAGGTATGGTTTCGGTGTGTGACTGAATTTTTTTTTTTTTAACTTTCTGGGTATGTCGGTTTTAGGTTCTCTTTTATCACATCGTCCATTTGCAAAAATCTAAACAAATAGAAATTTGCCAAATGTATTTAACAATTTTTATCAAATTAACATGCATTTGGGCTGAAAATAGATTCTTATATACACACCTGCATAAATTTATTGATTTCGGACACCGATTTTGGGTTTAAAAGACTTAGTCAAAATTTGTTTGCCAAAATTAAACAGATTGATAATCGTGCTTTACAAATGCTGCTTGCCTACAATTCGTCGATCCCAAGCCCCTCAAAGGGACCACGGTCTGTAATTGGGAGTACGGGATCTTCCCTTCTGATAAAAGATAACGACCCCCCCCAGTTTTCATTCGACCGCGTCTGGCATGAGGGCCTCATTTACAAGCTCATCAATCTCAACATCGACAGGGAAATTATCCAACTAATTGTCTCCTTTATCACGAACAGGACTTTCACAGTCACAATAATGAATGACAGCTCAGATACTAAAATTATGAATGCCGGGGTCCCACAGGGATCCATACTTGGCCCAATACTGTACCTATTATACGTATCTGACTTCCCAAGATCACATCTAAATAGAAACCACTTCTTAGGTTGCTACGCAGATGACACGGCGTTGGCCGTGAGATCTGCTAATGCCAACCATGCAATCAAAAGTCTCCAAACTGTCATGCCAAGTATAGAAAATTGGTGCAGACAATGGCGCATTTCTATTAATGCTGCAAAGTCACAACTATTGATCATCCGCAGGAAGAAAACCAAAGCAAGAATTACAAATAAACTAATTCTTTTCGATGAAGAAATTCCTTTAGTCAAATCGGCAAAATACCTAGGAGTAATACTTAACGAAAATCTAACCTGGAAAGCACACGTTACTAACGTCCGGAAAAAAGCTTTTGACATTATTAATAGTTTAAAGCCCATCTTGGGTAAATTCTCATGTTTGGATCTGAGAAGAAAAAGACTCATATATATTATGAATATCAGACCAATCATCAGTTATGCAGCTCCAGCGTGGAACATAATTAGCAAAAGAGAACTTCATAGACTACAGCTAATTCAAAATTTAGTTCTACGCATAATTACCAACGCGCACTTTTACGTGAGCAACGCCATGCTTCATAGAGACTTGAAACTGGACACCTTAGAAGAGTTCTTAAAGAAAATAAATAGAAACTTTTTCACACGAGCACTCGAATGCACTCACCTCAGCAATATGAATACTTTCAATTATCTAATTCTTGAAGAAGACAGCCACATCAGACCACTTGCAGCCCACCTCTTAGGTGACTCCAATTTCCCTACGTAATTCGTGCTAAATCGTCCACATCAACATTGCAAAATTCTACTTTAATCTTACTCAAATCTAACGTACATATTTTCTCATAACATGCAAATATCTCCCCTACAATGACATTTGCTTATGCACTCGCATTTAATGATTTACGCCCACCCATGTTCCTGTGTCATCTGTCCATAATCGCAGCTTGCACGGCCTTGTGATGTTGGCCCCCTCTTGTCTACCTCCTCTCTCCCTCGGGATGCCACGTCCGGATAGATAAATGTGACGCGCCTTTTTAGGCTTATTTTATTGAGCCAGTCACACCGCTCATGCGGTATACTGGCAATAATTGCTTCAGTCAGTCAGTCAGTCCCCCAGTTTTCAGTTCCAGCGACGACGCCGTTCATTCAACTGCTCCAGATATGCTTCAAACATAATTATCAATCTGTTTCTTTTAAATATCACATCATTTACCGCAGATTTAATCTGCCAAATTGCTGTTCACCGGTAAGTAGTCATTTCACTACTAGCATATAACTATAGTATAACCCATGTGACCAAGGATCCTAGTAATGTATAATCTTTCCTATCTGCTTTATCTTTGGTGTTGTATTCATGTTATAAAATTATAAAATACGAAAAAAAATTATTACAAATCTTAAAATATCAAAGTATTCTATATTCTCTCTAGCTCAGTGGTTAGCGCGTTCGAGTCTCGCTAGTCGCTGCTTAATTTTTCCGAACTTATAACACTTTTAGAAGTTCTTCTTTTTGTCTCTGTAATTTTTCTCAAGTCATGTTGGCTTCCTTTTTAATTTTCCTTAACGTCTTTCATGTATTTTTTCCTATTTCTGCTCCCTTTTATTAACTATGATGTGGAGGTAGAGGGTTCTTTACTCTAGGCACTCCGTAATAATTAATCCTTGGATATTAGCATTTTAAATAAATAGCTGCTGTTGGCAACTTTCTTGTTTCAGGTTACGATTATTACCGCGATATATTATCGTCAGGTTAATTCTTTATTGATACTGAGAAAAAGTTGCTATATTACATTAAATTTAAGTCATGACATCATACGTGATCTGAAGTCCAAACGTTTTTGCCTCCTGGTTGGAAACAAAAAATTATTTACGAATTGGTTGTTGCTTGGAAAGAACGAACTGATTTAATTCACAATTAAATGTTTTTATATATTTTCTTTTCAGCTTGTACATAGACTTTATAAATTTTGCTTTGGCCGCAGCTGGCAACATTGTGTAGAGTACATTAAATTTATAATGCCATTATTATTTTATTTTCAATTTTCAGTGCATTTTAATAGAGGAAAGGTACGAAAACCCACATACCATTTAGTTTTTGGTCTTTAACCCTTTGAAGCGCACCGGTATAAAAAATATACCGGATGTTTGTCCATTTTTTAACCTCCTAAAGAGTGATAATTTTTCTACACCAAAAGTTCTAATTTTGAGTTTCTAGTGTTTTCTTTTGATTCTAAATGGCAGCACTACCCTATGATTGCTCAATATTTTGCAATTATGAAATTAATATACCTCGTTTTAAGGTATCATGTTTGAAGATTCATAAATTCTATTGAAGTGGAAGAAAAAATACAAAATCTGCAAATGTATGGCGTGCAAATGCTAAAGATTATGTAGTTGCTGCATTTAAATAAAAACTGTTAATTAAAAGAAGATTATTTATATGATTTTAAAACCGGTATATAAAATATATTGGCGCGCATACAAAGGGTACAATGCCAATAGATGGCAGCACCAGGCATTTCTCTATTCTGTGGGATGACACAAATTACTTTATATTATAATTGTTTATGATGTAATAATTAGTTATTTGTTATTAATTTACCAGTTGGTTTGGATTAAATATTATGTGCATGGGTGGATGGGGACTTTACTGACCCTGTGCTAAGTATGAATAAAAGTATCTTAGTTTTTTTTTATCCTTAGTTTACTCCAGCTTAAATTTTAATTTCACCACTTTACTCTTTCC
>KK119658.1:147360-183165 GCA_000611955.2 Stegodyphus mimosarum
GGTTAAATGTGGCATGTTAGTCCTGAAAGACACCCATTGCTTCCTGTTTTCTAAACCATTAGAATGCAGTGAAAATGAAAAGAGGTGATTGATAGCTAATTTGGTAGTGCGGGGGGTCAAGCTATCTCCACAATGGGGCAGTGATAAGATCAGACAAAAGGAAATTTCACTTACAAACACGGGAAAAAGAAATGCACTTTTGCACCTGCTAGAGAAATGGAAAAAATGCTGATTTGAAAGATTGCTTTTTTTGGGTTATGGTATCCACGTCTTTGTTAATTTCAGAAAGAGACTAGGGAACACAAGAGAAACTTTTTCCCACGGTTAGGATATAAGTAACAGGTTTTCGAAATAAGTCTTCACTATTGGTGAAAGGAGCGAATACATAAGGTCAGTTTTAGATGCAAACATTTATCTTCGGCAGTTAAAAAGATAGTTTCAGCTTATTATACTAGTTCAGTTACAGCATGATATGGTTTACGCATGCAGTGATATATTTGCTAATTTTTTCATTAAATGATAATATTGAATTTAAACAACTTTCAAAAGCTTTTTACCCCGTATTTTACATAAATATGTTCAGCTGGGTAGCATCATCAAAATTCCTAAAAATATAAATTTTTTTTAAAAATTTTAAATTTCTAGTGAAATTTTAAAAGTTTTTGACTTCAGATTTACATAACTATAACCAAGCACTCATTTTTATAGTCACACATCAAAAGTATGCAATAATAGATTTAAAAAGCAAAAATTAACTCTTAGTAGCTCCATAGGAAAAAAATGTCCTAGAGGGGCAACGGTATAAAATATATACCGGCTCTCAAAATTCAGGATTTCACTCTAGATTTTTTTAAGCCTTAATTTTGTGTTCTTAGGGTCCATAAGATATAATTCATGCAAAATTTTACCACAAATTAAATTCCTTTATATACCGCCCCTGAAAGGGTTAATAAAGACATCAATAGATTTAATGTTAAGGTCCGAATGAATCACGTTATTACGAACATACCAGGGTGCATTAAGGGCTAGACGAAGAGTGTTATTCTGAAAGGTTTGAAGTTTTAATATATGTGTCTTAGATGCAGCGGCCCCGATGGTGCAGGCATACATAAAAATTGGTCGAATGATCGAAGTATAGAGAAGAGCTTTGTTTTTAACAGACAGATGGCTCTTTCGAGCTAATAAGGGGTATAGTTGGGTTCTGACTATCTTCGCTTTTTTGAGAACATTCTCAATATGAAGACGCCAGTTTACTTTTGAATCCAAGGTAACACCAAAGTATTTATACGAATTACACCAGGGAATGCAATCGTCAAGAAGCTTTAAGTTAATGGTAGAGTATGGGAGATCTGACTTCTGGAAAATTATACCAGCTCATTTAGCAACATTAATTTTGATTTTCCAGGTAATGAGCCAGAGCTCAGGACTAGAGAGATAACTCTGAATTTTTGGAACCAGAAAATCCAGGCGTTTGTGTTGAGCTAGGATGGCTGTGTCATCTGCATAAAGAGCGAGAGTGACACTTGGTAATTTTGGGATGTCATTAATAAAGATGTTGAAAATTTGAGGGCCAATAAGGGAGCTCTGTGCTACCACTAAGGATTGGACGGGGTTTAGAAATGATAGTATTAACTCGTACAGAAAAAGAACGATTAGTGAGATACGACTTAATAATGTGAATTAATTGAGCAGGAAAACCGATTCGTATGAGCTTGATCATAATACCTATATGCCAAGTCTTATCAAATGCTTTGGCTATATCAAGGAATAAAGCGCCAGTAAGCATTTTATTGCGGAAGCCTTCATGAATGTACTCGACTGTCCGGAGGAGCTGGTGCGTTGTACAGTGCTTTTTACGGAAACCAAATTGTTCATCAATAAGGATATTTTGATTCCGGAGAAAAATATTCAGGCGTTCAAGCAATATAAACTCGTATATCTTTGGTAACGAGGATAGGAGGCTGATAGGTCTGTAATTTTGAGGGCTAGAATGGCATAAGCCAGGTTTTGGAATAGGCACTACAAGTGTACGTTTCCAGCTATCCGGAAAGTAGCAATGTAATAACATAAAGTTAATAATCATTACTATTGAGAAAACAAATTTGGTAGGAAGATATTTAATCATACGATTAGAAATAGAGTCCAATCCGGGTGCTTTACTGGGTTTGAGCCTAGTAATATAATTACTAGCCTCGGAAAGTGAAGTATAAGGAAGTTCTCTCCGAAAAGGAGAGTTTAAGAATGTTTCAATATCATGTTGGAAGGTATTCGCAAAAATACCTTCATTATGGGGTTTAAATTGTGTTTGGAGGCTGTCAGCTAAAAGCTCAGCTTTCTCCGTGTCTGTATATGCCACCACTGCCTCCATAGCTAGGGACGGAATGAATGTTTTCTGTTTGGTAGTCTGGCAGATGCACGCCAAAGACTGTTATCATTGGTCGTTAAGGATTGAAAATAATTCTTGTATTCCGATTGGAAGATGATCACATGATGTCTTGATCTCATTCTGAAGAGTACGAAGTTTAATTTTAAATTCAGGATTTCTAGTATTTTGCCAAATTCTTCGTACTTTATTCTTTTCACGAATTTTGTTTATAATATCAGTAGGTAATTTATTAAAATTTGGGCGAAGGGTGGGTTTAGATACTTCTTTAAAAGTATCTGTTAATGTGGTCGTTAGGTGATCAACTGCAGCTTCAATATCAGCGCCGGATTTAATTTGAAGGAGGGAATTGCTTTATTATTAAGATTAAATCGAAAGTTATCCCAATTTGTAGAGACGAGTGCCGGAAAATTTGGACTTAAAATTAGTACAATTAAGGTCGAGAAGTACAGGATTGTGATCTGAAGAAAGGCAGCTTTCGACAGTCACGTGATAATCAAATGGAATATTTCGAAAAAGTGCCAGATCAGTAAATGAGGGAGCACCCTGCACTTCATATCGTGTGGGGTTATCCGGCGAAATAAGTTGAATTTGGGCGCTCTAAAATGCTAATATTAGCTAAACATTTTCGACATACAATGATGTCACATGCAGTCGCGTGCTTTCTTCAACGTCAGAATATAATGTGCAATAATAATGACCTTGTGCAATAATAATGAGTTAAATATTTGGAAATGCTATTTTTATTTCATATTTTGTAAAACTTAGGCACAGTATTAACAAACTTTACGATTTGAAAGCGAGCATTCTAGAAATAAAGCAGATTTTTGTCTCCAGTAAGCGAGATTGTTGCCACTCCGAAAAATGAGAGCGAAAATTAGCGTTTTCAGAGTTTTTAATTAATATCTGGCTTGATTAAAGTCGTGCGAAGATGAGAATGGTCGGATTCGGGCAGTTGGATTCCAGATACCACATAATAGGATTCTCTTTCAAAATCGAATTTCTTTGCAAAATCCAAGGAGACATTGAGGGTTATAGTGAAAACTGCAGTTGCATACACAATACCATGTACCAAAAATCTTTTTTGATCATTATGATTATTTTGCCAAGTATGAGTTTCTGTTTCTTAGTCAATTTTATTAGCTTAAGTCTTCGAAATCAAAACCCATTCAGTTTCCCAAAATATTTTTTGAGGTGATTTGTTTCTGGTATATAAATTTTAAATATTATGCATCAAATTCTAATATGCGTAAAATTAGAGGATTTAGTCTCGAAGAAAGGACTTTTTTAGATTTACTGAAACAGAAATCATAAAGAGAATGTCACACATTTACCTTATTCTCCCCCCCCAATAGTTAATTTAACTCAAAGTGCAGTGTAAGCGTGTCTTCTTGCACCAAGTAATATTTCTTGATATATTTTTATCATTTATAAATGCCTCGAAACTGAGAGTCCGCTTCCTTGAATGAATAACATTTTAATTAAGGACATAAAAAAATAATCCCTTTATAAAACAGATTTGCATGTGAAATACTTCAGTCTTAACAGTCCAACATTTGCAAAGGATTTCATTTAGTTTTTTAGTTGACAATGATACACTAGAACAGTTGTGTAACAGTCGTGCAAACTGGAACGTGTAGTAGTTGTGTAAGAACGTGTGACAGTCGTGCAACAGTTGTGTAACACAGGAAGAGTTGTCTTTGTTTGCAAAAGAAGTCATCAATTTAAAATATAAGTAAACAAAAAAGGAAAAGAAATATTCCATTTATAAAATAATGAAGCATTTAAGAAAATTATTCTTTGATCGACAATAGCCAAAACACTTTAAAATTAAAATATACTGCTCTCACTTGAAATTTGAATCACATTGAAATTTGCTTACATCTACGATACAAGGATAGTCTCTCCCCTCCCCTTAGTACTATCAGAATAATTTTAGAATGATTTTCAGCCTGACACTGAGTTCTCGTTTTGCTGGGATAATACTCGGGATAAAGTCTACAGTTGCACACAATCATGATTAATCCAAGAATAGTTAAAAAACACGAGAAAGGAATGTAGCCCATATAAACACAGAAGCACTATTGAGAATTTGTATTTTAAGGCAATTTAATTTGGAGAATAATTTCATTTGGTTAATTAAATCAGTATTCAAAACAGAACGAGCATGCTCCAAATGACAGAAGAATAAATGTCACTAGGAACGAAAAAAAATTAAGATGTGAGTGCGATCAAGAATAATTTTTAATTGCTTTTTTATTTGTACTTTTTACTTTTTGAGGACAGATTTGCTCTACGCTGATGGTTTGTGATGGAAATTTTTAAATCATTCAGATGTCTAACAGGTCGATCACGCATGATATTCTGTTAGTCCTTAACAGTAATTGATCACTAGCAGCTTAAAATAATATACACTCTTAGACAAAAAAAAAAAATGACGCACCGAGAAGATATAAAGCAAATTGGACACAATTGATATGCATACATGTTTCGACGGAAAATGCAAAATTTTACATTTTGGCTGCCAATGAATGAACGTTTGTCGCTACACCGCGTCTGATCTGGGCAACTGGCAGGATATTTAAGAGGAGAAATTATGATTCCAGGTGATAAATTCTTCACGAATTTCATTCCGTGTACTCTGGTAGACAGTAACTATGCCTCGCATACAGGTGCGCGAACGATATGCGTAGATGTCAGAATTTGAGAGAGGTCGTGTAGTTGGGTTCAGAAGCCGGTTGCCCTTATCAGCGAATAGCTCAACATTTGAGCAGGAGCGATGCCACTATTAGACAGTGTTGGCAGGAATGGGTGAACCATGGCCGCACACAGCGTCAAGAAGGAAGCGGTAGGCCTAGAGAAACGACAGAACGTGAAGACCGAGCAATCGTCAGAGCGGCACTCACAGCCCCAGATGCATTATTACATTGATTGTACGTGAAACTAGTGCTTCAGTGACAGCAAAAACCATTCATAGACGGCTCACAGAAAGGGGGTTGAGGTCACGGCTCCCCTTGCGCCGTCTACCATTGACCTCTGTACAACGTCAAGCCCGTTTGCAATGGTGTCGTATTCATTCGCACTGGAATGTCACTGACTGGAGTAGAATAGTCTTCAGTGATGAGTCTCGCTTTGAACAGAGCCCCGATGACCAGCGAAGGGGTGTCTGGAGACGCCCCGGACAGCGGTGTGATACCAACTTGACTGTCTTCCGACAGACAGGCCGACAAGAGTGATGGTCCGACAGGAGTGATGGTCTGGGAGTGCCATTTCATTTCATAGTAGGATCTCTTTCGTTGTCATCCGTCGCAACCTTACAGCACAGCGGTACGTCGACGAAGTTCTAAGGCCCATTGTGTTGCCCTTCATGTCACGCCACAATGGGCTTACATTTGAGCAAGACAATGCTCATCCCCACACTGCGGATGTTTCTATTGCTTGCCTTAGTGCTTTCCAAACATTATCTTGACCAGCAAGGTAGCCGGATCTCTCACCTATTGAGCACGTTTGGAGCATTATGGGCAGGGCGCTTCAACCAGCTTGGGATGTTGACGATCTAACGCGCCAGTTGGACAGAATTTGGCACGATATCCCTCATGAGGACATCCGAAACCTCTATCAGTCGATGCCAAAAGGAATAACTGCTTGCGTAAGGGCCAAAGGTGGACAAATGCGTTACTGACTTTTTCACTTTGTGAAGCTTTATCACTTCAATAAATCATCCATTTTTTCTCAAAATGCAATCATTTGTTTTCTGTACATGTACATCACTTCTACCGATTTTCGTCTCATTCGGATAACTCTTTCTTAGTGCGTCGTTTTTTTTTCTTTTTTTGTCTAAGAATGCATATTTAGAAAACTTTTATAGGTTAACACACACATTTAATCCATGAAACATAACACGTTTTATTATTAATATGATTGGTACTTACGTATTACCTCGTCAACGGGAAACTGTAGCCAAGCAGGGCGATTTAGCGCCAGTTATGGGTAAGCGTGACGTATTAACGCGCTCGTAACATTTGCGCTTTCGTCTGATGTAACCCTCACTGATTCTCGATGAGCCATGTTTTGTTTTCATAACAAGCTGTAAATCAACTTTTATTGTTTTATTTTCTGTGGCAGTTTGGTAAGAAAAATGATTAAAATTTTGGAGCTGCCTTCTACAATCAAACAGTAGTTTATTTCAGTTACGGTACCATACCATCTACACGATATTATCGGACACGATATGGTCAGTTGAATATAACCGACAAACCAGCAACAGATAGGAACAATTACCAGCCGGGAGTTTGTACTTAAAGCGTTTTAAGTAGAGTTTTCAGTAAAATCGAAGGTCCTAACAAAATAGTAAAACCCCATGAAAGTACTTTTACGAAGCATATAAACGAAGCAGGTCGAATTTCTGTTTTTTGTTTATTAAAGAGACGTCAGGTCCTTCAGAATTCTGCAAGAACTGTCGCAACTTCGGCCAGATCTCCGCCAACCTTCACAGTCGATATGATAATACGTAAATACCATCTAATTTAATGCTTCTTTTCCTCTTTATCCCTCTACGTTGTTTAGCTCATGGAGCTGATTAAATTCTTACAATTCACGTATTTCCAAATTAGTTTCGGACACAAAAAGTCAGTCTTAACCTTACGATAAGTTTCTAATTCAAGAATTAGTTCCCAGAAATTCAAGATACAAAACCTAAAATCAGATATATTAAAATAAACTCTTTAAGCTAGCAGAGCAAGACTGCAGGGGGGGAATTGTTATGGTATTATTTCATGATAAATTAACGCCACGTGGAAACATTAGCACATATTTAATAGAGGGGGGGGGAGAACTTAATTTTTCAAGGCGTAATTGCGTTTCTTTATTCCTTAGTGTCTGCGTACGAGACTTCCAACAAATATTTACCTCAGTAACAATTTATGTATCGTTCGGATTCGAATTTCATGCAATGAAAACAAGAATATTTTTCCTTGGTTAGATAAGAATAAGTTTATTTACTATTAATTATGAATATCTGTCGCAGAAAGCAATAATTTGTAGCATAAATTTTATTGTCATTAAAATTAACGTAGACTTTATTTGCTATTCTTTTTCTTTTCTTGTGCTACTATGAAAATGCTGTTTAAGCAGATTTAAAAAAGAAAACTGTATTTATGAAAGTAGCTGTGATATTTTATTCACAAAATAACATTTAAAATAAGGCTAAGTTTAATCCAAATGTTAAAAACATTATATGAAAATTTAGTTATTAAAAAAACCTTATTTTAAGAAATAAAACATTTTATTGTAATTCATTTATGCCAATATGCCTTAGAATTTTTTTAAAGTATTTTTTTACACATAATATTAATTAGCAGAATAAATAATTCATCTGGCTTATGAAACTGCTTAAATGAATAAAATAGTTCTTAGAATTTTAAGGCAAACTTGAATAAATTCTATAATTTTTTTTCAAAAATAAAATGTCTAATGAGTGAATTTTGTGATAATGTTTCCAGAATTTTAATAATTAATTTTTTATGTTTATTTGAGAAAGCTGAGTGATTGAGCTTCTTTCTGTTCTGATAAAAAAATGTAAATAAATATAATTTCACATGATATCTATTTATGGTTTGCATCTTTCATAACAGATGGCGACACTTCAAAAATCTTTGATTTGAAATGTTCTTTTAATTAGAGATTTCAATACCAGATGGCAGCACAAGTAATAGCAGGAACTGAATCGCGAAAATAAATTAACATGCCTCATTCTTTTACACACTACAAGTTTTTATTTGAAATTTTGTTCTTAAGCAAAAAAACCCTATAAACCTTTGAAACGTATAATACGTGAAAGAAAAAAAGGAGTTTTGTATTTCTTTACAAATTCAGCCGTCAGTTGTCGCGGTAGCGTGGCCGAGCGGTCTAAGGCGCTGGTTTAAGGCACCAGTCTCTTCGGAGGCGTGGGTTCGAATCCCACCGCTGCCAGTTGTAGTTTTTGATTATTCCAATTTGGAATTTTTTATAATTAATACATAAGATTATCTAATTTCGTATATTATGCTTTTCGCATCCAAGATTTTAGTTTTAATAATTTAACTTAAGAAGAGAGTGAAGAGAATTTATTACACTTATCTACAAAAATTGAAAAAAATTTGTTGCGAGGTATTTTACTTCATATTTAAACTAAAATATGAATCACTTTCATAAAATAATGATTGCATGCATGCGAACTTTATTCATTTAGTTATTTGGTTTTATAGTTTTATATTATGCATTATATTTGCATATATATTATTATTGTTTATTCTCTGTTATTTAATTATTTGCATTAATCGAAAGGTGACTTCGATTGCGCGTTATATATTAAAACACGTAACTTCTAAACACCAGATTTTATCTAAACGTATCATTTATAGTTTTCATTTATTGATATTGACTTTAACAACATCCATAACTGAATCTTTCTGTTTTCTTTTTGCGTCATTTCATACCGTTATTTTACGTTATGCTGTCACAGTATTAATCATCTATTCACCTGATAAATTACTAGATTTCATTGGTGTAATCAAGATTCGCTAAGAAAATTTTTACCTTTCAGTTTGTCAATTATGAGATTGTTATCAACCCTGATGCAGATGACTTTTTAATTAGCTACCGAAATATAAAAATATATGTTGCACATAGTGTGACAAATTCAGCGGTTTAAATGCAATGTGTGTTTCCCTTTGTAAGTTTTACTTTTACTTCCATTTTTTAATAATGTGTCTACTTATTATAATTTATAAGGTAGATAACTAAAAGTTCTTATAAGCGCATAACAACAGTTCTCGTCTGTTTGTTAAGTATTTACTTATTTTAATATAAGCACGTTAGCTTTGCATATATGCAAACGATTCGTTATTAATACAACTTGTGAGTGGCAACAATACTTAATTTCAATTCATTGTTGTTCTAAAAAGAATGTTCTTTAAAAAATTTATGTTCCAGTATGCGGAGTTCTGTCGACTTGCCTGGTAGAATTTATATGCTGTAAATAAAAACATCTTTATTTTGAGAATTTTTAATGTGTAATGTTTCTTTACGAAATCCTTTGTGGACCCTGGGAAGTGGCCCTCATTTTTTTTTTCGCCTCATTTTCGCCCTCAATTTTCCGAGCGGCAACAGTCTCGCACGCTGGAGATAATCGGCTTTATTTAAAAAAGTGTTGCCACTGCTCGCTTTTAAATCGTTCATATCGGAGAGTTTGTTGATAAAAATTTGTAAGTTTTGCAAAATATGAAATTAAAAAAAAAACTGAAACCTTTTCTTCATATTTCACATTACGCCCGAAGGGGCGTTTTTTAAATGTTTTGTGGGTTACCTTTATTTATTAAATATCATGTTCGTCACACTTAAACCATAAAATTCAGTTCAAGAACAATATCGCAAAATAATTTTAATCTGAGCATATCTTTAGAATTTCCGATGCACAGTCTCACGCACTGGAGATAAAAATGTTTTTTCATTTTGTTTTGTTGTTGTCATTGCTCGATTTGAAATCATTAAGTTTGTTAATCAAAAATTCCTTAAAGTTTTGCGAAATATGAAATAGATAATAAAACAAATTCCAAACTTGCACTTCCAAATGCCCATATTCGATCGGAAACGTACGCCCTTCAAAATTTTGATGGTTCTACGTACCATCGTTTTATCGCAATGCGAGAAATATATATACATTTATGCAGATTCTACATTATTTTGTTTCTTTATATATAATACAGGGCTGTAATATTTGATGGCAACAGTTTGAAAAATGAACCGACATTTAACGTTTTCAACGCAAAACGAAATTAATAGCCCTTCTGGGCTAGCGCCCTTTGGGCTAAAAATAGCACTGCCAAACGCTAAATATATTATTCCGTATTCCAAAAATTCGTGGGAAGCCATTTCGATCATTTTCATGATTGTACGACTTTAATCAGCTGAAATATTAATTAAAAACTCTGAAAACGCTAATTTTCACACTCATTTTTCGAATGATAACAGTGTCGCGCGCTGGAGTTAAACTCTGCGTTATTTCGAAAAGTGCTGCCACTGCTAGCTTTCAAACCGTAGATATCTACGGTTTAAAATATAACTATTAATAATAAAATAACTCTACGGTTTGGTTAATAAAAAATTTGTAAGTTTCACAAAATATGAAACAAAAATAGCATTGCCGAACATTAAATATATTTTTATCATATAAAGTCATATTCTGACGTTGAAGAAAGCTCGCGATTGCTTGTGATGCCCTTGTATGTCGAAAATTTTTTGCTAATGCCAGCATTTTAAATAAATAGCTGCTATTGGCAACTTTTATGTTTCAGATTAAGATAACTGACACGTTATGTTATTGCCACGTTAATTCTTTTATTGACATTGAGAAAAAGTTTTTATATTACATCAAATTAAATCACAACGTCATACGTATAGTGTCCAAAGTGAAGTGTCCAAAGCTTTTGTTTCATAGTTTGGCAACAAAAAAAGTATTTACGAATTGCTTGTTGCTTTGAAAGAATGAACTGACGTTATTCATGCTGAAATGTTTTTATGAACTCTCTTTTCGGGTGTACATAGAACTCATAAATTTTGCTTTGGTCGCAGCTAGCAATTTGAATGCAGTAAATTAAATTAATAGTTCATTTTATTTTCCTTTTTTCAGTACTTTTAAAATTTTCAGTACTTATAAATATTGCTTTGCCTTCAGCCCGCTAGTAAATAATAAAATGAGACAGCAGACTGGTAGACTGCGACCTCAGCGAGAGTTCTCAGTTCTTTTTGGACGACGTTTAAAATCCAAAACCTTTCAGATTTTAATGATTTAAAAATTTTTTTGTCTTTGTCCTTTACTTAAGTCACTTATTTTGTGATTAAAACAATAAAGTATGTAGAAACAATAAAAACACCAACAATAAAATAGGAAAAACGTGCATTAAAAATTTGAGCACACAATTCGCAATAAATATAACATGTCATTTAGAAGAGTACCCATTAAATGAGGATTCCTCTTAATAGATAGAATTACAGTGCAGAGCAAATAATTATGCTGCGCGTATGGTGCCATCTACGAGCAGTGGCATACACTACAGTAGTATAGAGAAGCATTAAAAATATTTTAATGTGTATATATTTGATACTTGTCAATTTTTAACAAGTAATCGGAACAAAATGGACAGAACCATGCCTTCAAACTGGAACCATCCCGGTCAAACGGGAAGCCCATTTAAAATGATAAACATATTGTTACGGATTTTGAATTTTTTCAGTTATTTTTAGTAGAATTGTTATTAAATTGTTTCATTTCCCCGTGCAGTGCTGCGCGCGACTTATTTGAAGTGAAAGTTACTCCGGAAAAATTAAAATACAGGCGCATGCACATTTAACATTTAAATAAATATATATCTCGTAATTGTTTTTGTTACCCAGAAAAATCGAGAAAATACCGGAATGATTTCGTGCAGGATTAAAACATGTCAGCTCAGTTGTTGTTGTTTACTTAGTGCTGTTATTGATTGTAGCGAATTCGCGGTGAGATCGAATTAGTTTTCTCTGTACTTTGAATTTGAGTTCTATTTATATTTTAGTAGTTCAAAATGTAACTACTGTGAGATATTGTGATATTGTACGAATATCTCTGATTTTATTTCTTGTGAAAAAAATTAATTTTATCAACTTTTCTCGATTTGTGCATTCAATCCATTGCTAACCTGTACGCACACAACAATATAATTATAAACAAATGTGCTTACATTTGTATAATTAATTAAAAAATTTATAAAAAAAATCTGAAAGGATTCAGATTTTAGATTACGTCCAAAGGGATCTTGCTTAATAATATAATAACTTGCCGAACGAAACAAACATTAAACTAAACCCAAAACGAACACAAAAACCAACCCAATATAATTCCAGTAGTCAACCCAATACAATTCCATTAATCCATCCAGTACAGACCCGATAACCAACACAGTACAATTCCAAAAATTCTAATAGCCAACCCAATGCAACTTCAATTACCAACAAAGAAACATAAGCACTAAATTGAAAAGTGAATCGGACATTTTTGTGAAACGACGCAAAACGCCCAAACGAAAGTAATAGTCCTTAGGGATTAAATCCCTTTGGACTAATAAACTATAAAAATTTGTTGCATAACTCTTTATTAAAAACTTAATATTTTTCTATCGTTGTTGCACAGTGACCGGCATATATAACACCAGCCACAGAGTTGAGATCCCTGATGTGTCCTGTCTCACTTGTGATGGAATAATAACTTGTGTACTTTTTGCATAACAATGTGTACTCATTTACAACATAATTATCGGATACCAGTTTAATGTTAAAAATTAACGAAGAAAGTGTGCATGAATGTTATTGTTTCTTCAAATGCAATTACTTCCTGGTATACAAGCGATACTCTTGGATACCTGCTTTGAAGTTTCGTTTTCCCTAACTGTATTACTGTAGTTTTTTTTTTTTTTTTTTTTTTTTTTTAAAAATTTAAGTAGCCTTGTTCCTAAAATTATTTATGATAGTGTCATAATGTATTATACCCAATGTAAAGCATTGCAGTACTAAGTTTTATAGCTATTGCTTTGTACTCAGATCTGTACAATTGTTAGTTGATCCAAAATCGATATATTAGAGTCAGAAAAAGGTTTTTCTTTTAACCAAAATTTATATTACTCCGTATCCTCAACTTATACACGGTAGTGTCACAATGTATGGTACCTAATGTAAAAAGTATTGTAACCTAGAGTAAAGTATTGTAGGCCAAAGTATTGTCGTAATATTGCATAATGTCAAGTATTGTAGTAATAGTACTGCAGTAATATTTCCCAATGCAAAGTACTGTAGTGTTATTTTGTTCCGTGTCCTGAAATTATTTATGTATACTTTGTATGTTACAAAGTATTCTACCCAGTGTAAAAAGTATTGTATCACAGTGTAAAGCCTTAGTTCCCAAAGTGGTCCAGGTGGACCCCCAGGGGTCCACGGGAGACTCGACGGAGGTCTACGTTGGTGTGACAAAAAAGTGGGGGTTCACAATTCGTAAGCGGGGGTCCACGAAAATATATTTGCTTTCGATAGTGAAGCACTAAAATTTTGGCTTGACTTCATCTATCAAAGCAGGCAGATGATATTTTAAGAAACTCAGCGACTGTTACTTGTAAAACCTTGCATATTCCATATTCAGTACAACGTGTCCAAATTTGCAAAGAAATTCTGGAATCAGTTTTAGAGTTTCTGGAAAGTAAAGATCCAGATTTAAATGCACACCTGATCAATTTGAAAGCAGATATTGCGTATTTGACAGATTTGTTCAAAAATTTAATGACATGAACTTACAATTACAAGGGGGCAGCCTCAATTTAATAAAAACAAAGGGTGTAATTTCAGCTTTTCTCGGGAAATTGAAATTTATGAAGCAACATATTAGTCGGCGCGAAATTTCCCAGTTTTCAAACTTGTCATAGGTAGAATACCTTGATGATGTCACAGGTAGAATGCCTTGATGAGGATATTCAGACATACGTTCAACATTTAATTGCTCTGCATGATGACTTTAAAATCAGATTTGAAGATATTCTGACGATGGAAATACCACCATGGATCATAAATCCATTTGATGAAACGGAGTTGAAGAATGTGATGTTACAAGAGGAGCTACTCGAGCTTAGCACTAATGAGGAGAGTAAGGTGAAATTTAAAAGAGGATATCAAACATTTTGGCTGCAGGCAGAAATACCCGAAAAATATCCTGTAGTGTGGGGAATTGCAAGAAAGCTTTTGATAGCGTTTCCCTCGTCATATCTTGTCGAAAAAAGTTTTAGCGTCGTTACAAACCTTTAAAACAAAACAAAAAAAAAGGGGGGGGAGCAGATTGAATATCACGGAACGGGAAGATATGCGGTTATTCCTAACAAAACTGAAGTCAAATATTAATAATTTGCTGTCAATCCATCAAGTACATACCTCCCATTAAAATTATGACTATTTTGTGATTGTCACTGTAGAAGTTACGTTATGTTATTAATGTTTAATTTTAATTATATTACGACTCTTATCATATTACAATGTAATATGAAAATTTTAATTATTATTGTAATCATATTGCAATATAATATGATAACATTAATAATTAATAGTGTAATAATTACATATTAGAATAAATACAACACAAAAAATATACTATTTTTCTTTTTATTTTTACCACTCCAAATGGGGTGTTTTCTAAATAAAATAAGTGACAATTGATTGGTTCCTTGCGCTGTGAGTTGATGTCAAGAAAGTAAAGTTGGATGGAATCACTTTTTTGATTGGCCGACTTTACTTTTTTGACATCCACTCACAGCACCATCAAATAATTAATTAACCAATCAATTCTCACTTTTTTTTTTCGAAAACTATTAATTCGTGGTTGGAACTCAGCCGCAACGCAAATTTTAATAGTTATCTTCACATTTTTTATCGATCTAATCTTCACATTTTTTATCGAGTTTTGAGAATATGGTAGAAATGTAGTTGCAGGGGGTCCACCGGAACCAGCTAAATTTTGAAAGTGGTCTATGAGAAAAAAAAGTCTGGGAACCTCTGGTGTAAAGTATTGTAGGGTAAAGTTTTTGTAAATATTGCTTTGAACTGGGAGATGTACCATAGTTAATTGATCTAAAACCAATGTATTATAGTCAGAAAAAGAAGTTTGTGAATTAACCCAAATATATTGTTACGAATTTTGTATTTAGATAGCTAATTTTAGTAGAATTATAATTAAAACTGTTGCGTTCCCTGTGCAATGCAGCACAAGACAAATTTTAAGAGAAAGCTATGCCGGAAAAGTAAAAATACAGAAGCACGTGCATTAAGCATTTAATAAATGGAATGTCGATAATTTGTACCGAAATTGAACAAATGTAATTGACCACTATGTTAGCTTTAGATAACGCTTTGCATTGCGTTACATTTTAACGTTTTTAGTAATTTGAAGTGCAACTGTTGATTATATTGCGTGATATTGTGAACACTTGTACGAACATCTCTGAGGAAAATTCCAGCATTTTCTTATATTCTTTTTGATAAAAGTAAATTTTATTAACCTTTTATTGGACTTGTGCTTTCAATCTATTAGAATCCGTACGCACGCAACAATATATTATTTCGTATCCTGAATTTATTTATAATAGAATCACAATGTATGGTACCCATTATAAAAGTGTTCTAGCCCAATAGTAAAATATTGTAGCGTATAGTATTGAAGTGTTTTATAAGCATTGCCTTGTACTCAGAACTGTATGATGGTAAATTGATCTAATATCATTGTATTATAGTCAGGAAAGTCAGAAACAGGTATTTGTTTAACCAATATTTGTATTATTCCGTGTCTTAAACTTATATATGATAGTGTCACAGTGTATGGTACCCAGTATAAAATATCTTGTGGTCAAGTGTAAAGTATTATAATAGTATTGCCCAGAGTAAAGTATTGTAGCATCGTAACCAGTGTAGTCATTAAAGTAGTTTTTAGTTGTTGAAGTAGAGCTTGAGTAAACTAACAGGAAGGTGTAGACTGTAGATTGTAAGAAGGTGTAGATGTAGACTACTCTTTGGGACTATATTACTCTTTTGATTTGAAATCATAAATGCTGTCGGATCCGAAATGGTGAAGAGACGGCATCTGCCAAATGGAAACAAATGTCGTAATGCTTAATAGCAAACATGTCAAGTAATGTCATAGCTAGGGCACGGCCAACTATTTCTATAGCTGGCCGTGGCTAGGATCGGCAGTCTACAGTCTGTCTATCATAAGAAAAGCTCTCGCCAGCTAGTCTGCAGCTGTCTGTCTGAAGAAACGAGTCTCGACCCATTTTCCGTAGGGGTGTCTTGAAGATTTACTTTTCAGTTTGCCATCTTGGCGCATTTATGGATGAATTGGCAACCCTTGTTTAAGCCCTATTTGAAATATACTAACCCTGTTGCTATAGCGACTGTCACCCACCAGACACTGTGGCGGGAGCTATTCTTCTTGTAGACAGGCAGTACTTGAGCAGCGTTCAGCAGCTTTGTTCCGTTCTTTATTTTTTAATATAGCTAAAAATATTTTGTATGGCTTACAATTAGGTTTACCATAATATTTTTTTTTTCAAACCGGGACAGCTGTGAGAAAATAATTACGACAGAATATAAAGCCCACTAGGATAAGTACCTATGACTGTGAGGTTGTTAACAAAAAACGACAATGAGTTAAAAGAAATTTATAATAACTTAACATATTATTAACATGCCTTATTTTTAAGAAGTTATTAATGCTATCCCTAGTGTGAACTTAACTTAAAAATTCTTTGTTATTTAACGGCATTGGGAGATTCACTGCAATTTAGTTCATTGTTAATTTTGCAGGGGTAGTAAAGATTTTATGATTGATGCAGCTACTCTACCTCTTTTTTTAAATAAGATATTCACTGTTGAGAATAGTCTTTCAAACGCAAATGTGTCTGGCATGCTAAAAATGTATTCTTAAGATAGGGTGATAATTTGAGTAATATGTTTTCTCTTTGAAATGACTGAAAAGTCGTATACATTTTTCTTCCCATTTTGTATTTTCTAGATTTTATAGTTAACTGACAATCACTACTTCATCAAAAAGTTGATTCTGGAAAACAGTGAGTGTAAAGACGGGATATTTTAATTGTTAAATCACCGCTTTACTTATATTAAAAATATTTTTATGCTATGACTGCAGTTCGGCTTCTCTATGACGCTTTGTTATCCATGTTGCAATAATTAAGAAAATCGGGATAATGAAAGATATTCATTATTAAATGAAAATTTTGATTTAAAGAAAGGTATTATTAGGCCTATGTATATAAGGATTGTAATATCTAATATTCGGTTAGGCATAATCGTAATTGATCCTGAAGCGGCTTTATTTCAAACAATGCTAATTAAAAAACATATAGACAAAAAAAAGTTTTTAACACGTAGTTTTTATTTCAAAATAAACACATCACAAAAAGAAAAACAAAACCTTACATAAATCAGAATTCCATATAACCATGTTACACTGAATACTGATATTTATACACTTAAAATTCGGCATTATGAGACAATGATGACATTTGCTTGCAATGCTTGCAATTCCATAATTCGATTTTTTTTTCAACTGGTACATGTACAATCGCATAAAAATATGATCAACAAATGATTCATAATTAGACAGAACGAACTAATACTACTTACAAGATTATAAATACCGAAGAATTTAATTTTAACTGTAATATCATGTAAATTCTCATGACATTAACAGAAGAATTCCTGCAAAGCTTTTAACTCAAATTGCCTTGAATTAAACAAATTGTTTTACTTGGAAAATAATGCTTTTGTGTATGTTTAATTATTTTAAAATGCGTATTAAAATTAAATGTTTGTATTTGCATTCTTCAGTTTATTTAATTCAAATACAAATTTTTTACAATACAAATTTGGGAATAGCATATAATTTCACAGTGGTTCACATGCAATGAAGCTTTGTTAATACATCGTTTGAGTGAATAGATTCTTGCACAACATCGTTTGAGTACATAGATTCTTGCACAATATCTTAAGCTGATAAATTACTTGATGCTCAGAAGAAATTATCCTATATTAATACTTAAAATGCTGGCAAATAAGATCAGATTAATCTTATTTGGTTTACATTAAATAAGAAGTTTCTTTCTCAACTTCTACTCATTTCACGAAACCTGTAGACAAAGTTCATCTTTAAAATTTGGTGCAACATGCCTCAGAATCTGTAAGACAGTCTATTAGGCAGCCGTTGACACAAATCATAATCTCAAAAATCGTAAACTAGAATCTAATAAAACAGTTTTATAACTAAGAAGCAAAAAATTCTTCACCATCGTTGTGATGCAGCATATCTTCAAAAATAACTCTTTTTAAGGAAATCTTACACATCTAATTGTAAACATTAGCAGAAATCTATTTTCTTATGGCAGCAGACATAAAATATTAACATATAGCAGATGCAAATAATAAGATGAATCTGTTTAATATCTGCATTTCTTTTAATACTTTGTTTTGATGAAGTCACAACTGAATACTATTAACCGTAACCATTACCTCTACACATAGTAAAAAATTCATCCATTTTCCGCTGATGACTAGAAAAGTTCAATAGTTACTTCAATAGTACGTATACAAATAGTAAAAGATTGAAATGTGTATAAAAAGAGCTTCACGTGGAAGTAGAATACATAATAACAAATTCAAAATAGGTTATAAGTATACATATTCAATAAAATTCCATTATCCCTCTCAGCAATTTCCCACATATATATACACATTAGGAATCATAAAATTTAAATTAAGAATTTGTGAACTATTTGTCAACCGTGTTCTATTTAGCATGAAATTAAAAAAATTAGCCTTTTCTAATTGTGGTGCCAATATTTATTTAGTAATATTGCTGTTTCTATTATTCTGCAAAGAAATTAAATATTCGATTTACAAAATACTAAGAAAAGACGAAGGAAATATCAATTATTTTTGGCAATAGCGATACTGATATTTTGCATTCTAAAGAAGATATATCTTTTAAAATCAATGAAAATTAAAAAAAGAATTCGATTGCAGTTAAGATTAATTCTGTGTTTAGAATTTTTAAAATAAATAAATATTTGTGCTTGAACAAAATCTCAAATAATTAATCATTTGGGAATAATCCCACCTTCTTCTTCAAAAAAGAGACATTCTAATAGCATTCATTTTAATTCAGCCTATTCATTGTTTTATACTGTACAATTAATAAAGGTTATTTTCTGATAAAATAAATTCATTTTTTGTTTGAATATACAGTACTGGCAACATGATGAACAAAACTTCCTCTTTTAAGATAGATAATTTTGATTTAAGTGCATGACAATTCATTTTCTTTAAAGTGAAAAACACGGTGATCTATACTTCACTTTTTTCTGTCTTTATCGTTTTCCTTTATTACGAGAAGAAAACATTTTCCATATAGATGATGTTTTCTTTTCTGATTCATGATTATTGTGCTTGGAAGCTTCTTCCATTAAACCTTTGGTATCGCTATTACGGTGTTTAGCAGACGATCTCCAGTTTTTCACTTCTACTTCTTCATCTTCATAATCCGTATCTTCTAAATTTTCATGAGTTGGGCTGGAGTGGCCAGAATCTCTATCTTCGATGCTAATCTTTAAAAGATCTAGAACATTCTGTTCCGGATTTTTTGGGTTATTCGACAGCGGAGGTAAAGCATGGTCGTTTTTGTAAGTTTCTGGTTTATTACCGTCGGGTTCGAAAATATTGGGATTATCCAAAAACGCCTGAGCTAAATTACGGCTTATTTGTTTTCTGATTGTCTTCTTCATCGACAGATGTCTCTCTAGATGTCTCATGTCGCGTTCCGTTAATGTTTTGCTCGTGTATGTGTTATAATTACCGTTACGATTCCCACTTTTGCGTGTCTCTTCGAATCTTGGTTCATCTTTGGTCTTCAGATTCTCCTTCCCAGGATCAAAACCGTTCCTTTTTGGTGATCCAGAAGTTTTGTGATTGTCATAATAATCCAATGGTGGTTCTTTAGTTCTTCGACGGCATCGTGGTGACTTTTCATACTGACATAGGTCTTGTGTGTCACTCGTTGATTTCTTCCGCGAAGCGGTGTTGGAGAAGATATTTCGAATATGTGGTATACTTCGATCCATATTGTACCAGAATCTGAAATTTAAAAAGAAAGTATTTTAAGCATAATTATAATCCAAATGCATTTGAATAAACAAAATATGCAATATTCTTTACATTAAAAAAAAAAAAAACTTTTTCTTCAAGCGTCTAGATGTTTCAATTATTCGATCTTTCTTTGTAAACAAAATTTGCTGTATTTTATCTATCTGTTGTAATTTGCACAACTAAGTTTATTTTAATTATATAATAAAAACGTAATATTGAAATTCATACCTTGTAAACTCTTGTACTTAATTTCTTTGATTATTGTTAGTCCAAAGGGGCTTTGTTCCTGAAGGACTATTGTTTTCGTTTTGCGATTTTGCGTCGGAAACATTAAAAGTCTGTATCACTTTTAAAACTGTTGCCACAAAATATTGCAGCCCTGCATTATATTTAAAGAACTTAAATAATGAAGAATGTGTATAAATGTATGTATGTTTCTCGCATTGTGATAAAACGACGGTATCTAAAGCCATCGAATTTTGAATGCCGTAATCCTGCTGCGAATATAGGCACCTGGAAGCCCAAATTTGAAATTTGGAATTTGTTGGCACCCGCCGTTGATTCCTCTGGCGCATGCGCATAATAAGCAAGCTCTCTGCTGCGTAATATTTTTCCAGAGTGATTTAGCCAAAGTCTGTGGTGAGTATCGGATGCACGCGAGAAGCGCTAAGTACTGCGTAATTCATGTATCTTACTTATGTTTCTACGTCTTCAAAGCATAAATAAATGTTTGTCCTGTAGATGGAAGTCGTCATTTTTATTCTACATTGGTTATGGGCCCAGGCATTGCATAACTGCGCAATACAACCGTCTGTGTAAAATTCTTTCGGCAAGCTAAGCTGAGTCGACTGAAATCGAAAATGACGACCACAAATACAGTTTCAATTGAAAAGCTGAAAAAGGACAATTTTGACACGTGGAAATTGCAAGTGGAAGCAATACTGATTAAAAATGATCATTGGGACTATGTAACTGGGAAAATTACGAAACCAGAAACTGGTGATGAAGGTTATGCTAAATGGAAATCTACTGACCAAAAAGCAAGAGCGGATATAATCCTATCAATTTCACCCAGTGAACTTACACAAGTAAAAAACTGTGTAACATCCCATGAACTATGGAGTAAATTGCACTCTATTTACGAATCGAAAGGGCCAGCTAGAAAGGCCACAATTCTAAAAAAATTGCTTTTTACAAAAATGACCGATACTAAAGAAATGACTGATCACCTAAACGATTTTTTCATTCTCGTGGACAAGCTAAAAGAGATGGAAATCGACATTGCGGATGATTTGCTAACAATATTGCTTTTATATAGCATACCGGACTCTTATGAAAGCTTTCGAATTGCCATTGAATCTCGTGATGAACTGCCTGCTCCAGACATGTTGAAAATTAAACTGCTGGAAGAAGCTAACGCCCGCAAAAATAAAAATTCATCGTATTGTGAATCACAACAAGCATTCTATTCAAAAGATCGGAAGTATAATCAACGACCGGTTCCTAAACCGAAACTAGAGACGTCTGCAAACCGAAAGTATCCAGTTAACTACAGATGCAACTTCTGCAATATATACGGGCATAGAGCATCGGAATGTAGGAAGAAAAACAAGGAAAATAAAAGCAAACGCCTTGGAGAAATTGCGATGTCTGCAGAAAATCAGAATTCGGTGAAACAAGAAAGGGCCGCATCATGCACAGATAGTGATTCTAAAGACATTTTTTGTCTAGATAGTGGTGCAACATCACATATGTGTAACAGCAAAGAACTTTTCCAAGAAATTCACGAGGTAGGTGATATTTATGTTAAATTAGCTGCTAATAAAATAGTTAAAGCTATCGGGAAAGGAACTGTTAAATTTAAAGTTCGCATAGGTTCTAAAACCGAAAGTATCAAACTCGAAAATGTATTGTGTGTGCCTGATTTGAAAAATAATTTAATCTCTGTATCTAAAGTAACTGCAAATAATTATTCAGTAATTTTCAAAGAAAAATGTGCTAGAATAATTAATTCTAATAATGAAACAGTAATTTTAGCTAAACGCGAAAATGATCTTTATTATGTCATGCCAATATTCGAATCTCTATCAATTGCTAAAGAAATAGATCAATGGCATACAAGATTTGGCCATTTAAATGAAAACGATCTTAAAAAACTTCTATTAAATAACATGGTTAGAGGTCTTTCTTTTTCTCAAAATGATTCTCTTTCTACCTGTAAGGTATGCATTCAGGGTAAACAAACCGCAACCCCCCTTCCCAAAGAATCTGAATATAGAAGTACTGAGTTGTTAAATCTAATTCATTCTGATTTGTGTGGTCCCATGAGAGTCGAATCAATAGGCGGATCATTTTATTTCGCAACATTTATCGATGACAAATCTCGATACGTTCATGTTTATTTTCTGAAATCTAAGGAACAAGTTAAAGAAGCTTTTATAAATTTCAAAGCATCTTTTGAAAATAAACTTAACTCCAAAATCAAAATTCTCCGAACGGATAACGGGCTAGAATACTTAGGGAAAGACTTTAATAAATTTCTTAATGACGCGGGAATAAAACACGAAAAGAGCACTCCTTACACACCAGCCCAAAATGGAGTCGCCGAAAGATTAAATCGCACTTTAGTTTCAATGGCGCGATGTTTATTATTACAGTCCAATCTGCCTCATAAATTCTGGGCCGAAGCCGTCAATACGGCTGCTTACATTCGAAATCGCTGTCCTACGCGAAGTTTGAAAGGTCAAACAAAAACACCTTATGAAGTGATGTTTGGCAGAGTGCCAGCTGTCTCTCACTTCAGAACCTTTGGCCAAAAAGCATTTCCATTAAATAAAAGGCCAGGAATAGGCAAATTTGATATTCGGTCTAAAGAATGTATTTTTATTGGTTATTCTGATGAATCAAAAGCGTATAGACTCTGGGATCCTGAGGCACGTAAAGTAACAATAAGCAGAGACGTAAAATTTGTTAATGAGTTTGAAAACAGCTCTAGTTATGACTCGAAACAAAAAATATCTCTGCCTTTCGCTCCGGAAGAGGAAATTATAAACAAACTATGCCGTGATAAATCATCACCTCTGAACGGCAAGGTGTCGCCAACTGACTCTGAATCTGAAAATGAAAGTGATTTAGAAAGCGAATCAGTGTCTCCTATCCTGATTAAAAGGGGGCCTGGTCGACCCAAGAAAATAAAAACAGGTTTGCCCGGAAGGCCTAAAAAGGAATATCAGTATACAGTTGTAAATAAAAATGAACAAATTCAAAATGTTGTTGAGGAAAGCATTAATCCTACGGTGCAAGAGGCATTAAATGGACCATATGCTGAAAATTGGCGTAATGCTATGCTATCAGAATATAATTCCCTTGTTCAAGAAAACGCTTGGAAATTGGTAAATCGACCTGAAAATAAGAAAGTTATTGGTAGTAGATGGGTTCTTAAATTAAAATACAATCACGACGGCACTATCGAAAAATACAAAGCTAGGCTAGTTGCTAAAGGGTGTGCCCAAACCCCTGGTTTTGATTTCACTGAAAACTTTTCCCCTGTTGCTAGATTAAGTTCTATAAGAACAGTTTTAGCCTACGCTGTAGAACACAGTCTGAAAGGTTACCAATTAGATTTTGTAATGGCCTATGTAAATGGAAATTTAGATGAAGAAATCTATATGGAAATCCCCGAAGGTTTTCGCGATGAAACTAATTCAGATAAAGTGTGTCTTTTAAAGCGATCGTTATACGGTCTTAAACAGTCGGGACGTCAGTGGTACAAAAAGTTAGATGAAAAATTAAAATCCATGAAATTTAAATCTCTTAATTCAGATAATTGTGTTTATATTAAAAAGTCGTCTAGCAGTGAAACAATTATAATTGTATATGTAGACGATCTTATCGTTTTTACCGATTCTAAGCAAACGTATGAAAGAATTCGCGATAGTTTAGCTTCTGCTTTTAAAGTGAAAGACTTAGGAAAATTACATTATTGTTTAGGCATAGAATTTTTCCAAAATGAGAATTCAATTAAAATTTCTCAAAAGAAATACATTGACGATATTTTAAATCGGTACAATATGCAAAATGCTAAATCCGTAGCTTCACCTATAGATCACTGCAAAAAATTATCAAAGGAGATGAGTCCAAAAAACGAAAACGAAATCGCTGACATGAAAAATGTTCCATTCAGAAATCTGATAGGATCACTTATGTACCTTTCAGTAGCTACTAGGCCAGATATCACATACGCCGTGAATTTCTTAAGTCAATTTAACAACAACCCAGGAAAAGAACATTGGCATGCTGCGAAAAGAATACTTCGATACCTAAAGGGGACCCAAGATCAAGGACTAATTTATACAAAAACAGGAAAACCACTCATCGCCTTTGTGGATGCAGATTGGGCATCAAATGTCAATGATCGAAAATCTCACACAGGTTTTGTATGTATACTAAGTGGTTCTGCCATAACCTGGGAATCACGAAAACAACATAGTGTAGCTCTATCTTCAACGGAGGCGGAATATATGGCTCTGTCTGAAGCTGCCAAAGAAACCGTTTATCTGCGCCGTTTCCTGAAAGAGCTGGGTTACAGCATAGAAAGTTCAACAACAATATACTGCGACAATCAAGGAGCTCAGAAAATTACAAAGAACTCAGTGTTTCACTCACGTACAAAGCACATAGACATTCGCCATCATTTTGTGCGTGAAGTATATGAACGCGGCGAACTGGATGTGCAGTACATACCTACCAGTGAAATGGGAGCTGATATGTTAACCAAACCCCTGACACCTGTTAAACATCAGAACTGCTGTACAATTATAGGACTGAAAACTGTCTAATATGTATTTTGTTTTACTTTCAGGAACAGGGGAATCAACGTCGAAAGGGGGTATGTTGGCACCCGCCGTTGATTCCTCTGGCGCATGCGCATAATAAGCAAGCTCTCTGCTGCGTAATATTTTTCCAGAGTGATTTAGCCAAAGTCTGTGGTGAGTATCGGATACACGCGAGAAGCGCTAAGTACTGCGTAATTCATGTATCTTACTTATGTTTCTACGTCTTCAAAGCATAAATAAATGTTTGTCCTGTAGATGGAAGTCGTCATTTTTATTCTACAGAATTTGTTTTATTAACGATTTCATATTTTGTAAAACTTTAACGAATTTTTGATTAACAAACTCAAGGATTTCAAATCGGGCAATGGCAACGTTGTACAGAAAAAAACATTTTTATCAGCAGCGCGTGAGACTGTGTGAAGGAAATTCTAAAGATATGCTCAGTTAAAAATTATTTTGCGATATTGTGCTTTAACGGAATTTTATGGTTTAAATGCGAAGAACATGATATTCAATAAATAAAAGTAACATACAAAATGTTTAAAAAACGCCCCTTTGGACGTAATTTAAAATCTGAAACCTTTCAGATTTTTTTTAATATTAATTAGTGCTTTTCTGTAATTTTAGTCTCTGAATCTTAGTGCTGTTTGAAGAAGAAATTTTTTTCCCTTGAACATCGCTAATTTATATGGAGTTCAAATAGTACTCTTGCTATCAGAACGTTATACAATTTTAGACAGAGAAACCCTTCAAATAATGTGGAACTAATTTTTCTTTTTATTTGATTATAATCTAAAATTTGCTATTTGTAAGATTTGGAGAGCAAAATTTAATTTTTAAGAGAATCCATTATAAATTAAACCGATGAAGTACCTTACGCGAGCAGTAATGAAATTGCACGAAAAAAAAATTAATTACTGAGAAAAAAGAAGCAACAAATTAAGTAAATTTAATAAATAGTTTCTGTCATTTTAACAAAGTGTATAGAATTTTCATTTTGTATTTGTTACATTCATTCGTATGATAAGTTTCGGTGTCTCCTTTAGTTTAGATGCAAATTCGAATGATACATGACTTAACAAATATCGTTTTAGTTTTTTTAAAGCTGTTATTATTCTGCAATACTGTACATTCTAGTCAATTAAATAATCTAGCAGATTTGGGAATTATATCAGATTAAAATTATGTTTCAACAAAGTTAAGCTACGTCATAACGCTGTTTTTAGCTTTGATGTAAATTTGGGATTCATTCCTGTTACGGTTACGATTAAAATGCATTTAAATCAAAGCAAATCGTGCAACATTTATTTAGCCTAAAAAAAATAATGGGAAGTTATGTGCTTAGAAACAATTTACTTATTACTTGTCATATTAAGAGTTCATAATGTTCTCTCAGAATGATAGTATTCCAAATTTTACATATATGTAAATAATTTTAGTGAAATTATATGTAAATCGTAGTATCTCTTGTATAATGTAACAAGAAAGACTTCAGGATGCGAAGCATCGCTGGAAAAATAGGGTTACAGGGATAAGTCCATTTAACATTCAGTAAATGGCCATCTCGTCAAATTGGCGAGACAGCGTCAAACTGGAGATGGTTTCGGCGAGCAATTTTTGTTTTCAAATTTGATAAAAAATTACCAAAAGTCTCCAAATCGGGCGACCATTAGGCGAACTTTTGGTTCAATCCTTATGTAACTGTAAATTCCAGAAATTTCGAGAAATCGAAGATACAAGAAATTTCTCGAAAGCCCAGAGAAAACTATATACAACTGGAGTGAGCTTCAGTTTTAGTTCAGAGTTTAGCTCAAAATATTGATAGATTATAGTAAGAGTTTGCGCATTTGAAGCTTTTTTTTATTTCTCTTAGTAGTTTGAAGTGGTGACTGCTATTTGTGCTCCGTCGCACTGAGAAGAGCTGTACGAATGAATTTTGTATGAAAAGGTCCAGAACTGTAGATTGTTTTCATTTATTTACTTACATTTTATTTTTGGAAAATAAATGCTATCAAGTATCACCGGTTCTATGTGCATTCAATCCATTACGAACCAGTACGCGAGTAATAATATTAGGAGAGGGGGAGAAGGAGTTTATGGAAAATACAACTCACATATTTTAATCTCTAGAAACACTGAAGATAAAATTACTGTTATCGCTTTTCTATAATAACGACGATTATTTTGATGAATTTATATCACTGAAATTCGTTTTATATTTCTCATACAAGTACTGTTGGGATAAATGGCATTTTGAAATATTCTACTCAGTTTTTCCTGCAAAATATTTCTTTCTACTTCGAAATAAATAAGACACTCATCGCGAAGAGAAGCAACAGCTTGGACGATTATACACGCAAAATGGTTGATAGCATGTAAAAGATTTCAGGTTTATTTTATACTGCTAGCGTTAAATAATGGTAGACATTTCTAAATTAGCTTTAATATTTTCCCTCTAATCGATGAAGAAGTAAAAAGAAGTGGATTTAAAAAGAGTTAAATATTAAAATCAAAGTAGTCTTCTAACAGTAGTAAAATAAAAGTAAAAATATTAGATATCAGTACAGAAAGATATCCAGCACGAGTGAACTGACAGCCGCCTACGCTAATGTATTCCTGATAATCTAGTTAGTTTCTATTCTGGTCCTCACATTCAATCCAAACAGGCAGGATCATGGGATGAAATGCAGCCAATGTTTTCCGTCACCCATTGAAGTGACCCATAGCGCCACATATATGCTCATGATTATTCCGATCACCGCTGACCAAGTAAAATGACCCAATCATCGCAAGCAAAGATGAAAGATTTGCAAAATCAGTGTTAGAACAATACCAATCGACACCGTTATGTCATACACATGGCAAACCACCCCCAACCTTGAGTCATTGTAAGCTTATCTTCACTGGACCTCGGTCGAAACTGATAACATTTAATGCAATATGCGCATTCTCATTAAACATTCTAAGGTCAGCTGAAATTTTTTTTCTCACCGACCGGTTTACTCAGGATAACGTCTTTAACTCGACACGCACTGTTAAATATTCTCATCTAGCTTTTTAATTATTTCTTCCCTTAGATTTCCAAAGAAAGAAGCTGAAACCCCCTCCATATGTTTAACGACCCTCCCCATTTTTCTACCTTTTTGAAATGTTTTGCTTGTGATTCACATACTTCATCCTACACAGAAGAGCGTGGAATTGACCTCTTCCCCCCTTCCGTGAAATGCCAATGGGTGGGCGAAAATTATGTTTTTGACTTGGATACCAGTAGACTTGCGCTTTGTGTTTTGAGTGAAGATGAGAGGAAGATTCTATACGGAAGTTATGGACGATATTTCTTCCGACTAGAGGTTTCACAAACAACAATGGTGCAACGAAATGGGTAATTATCAACTATAGGGGGTTGAAGAAGTTTCCAAGGTCACTGTCCGCAAACACAAGATTGTTTGCGAAAACAAATAGAAAATAACATTATATTTCTATTAAAGGAATTATTTCTCATTCATGAGGTTATATCACGCATGGAAGGATTTAGGAAAGCAGAATTTAATGTTAAAAAAATCGGCTTAAAAAATTGTTATGTTAGAGATGTGATGAATCAGGGAAAATAAATTAATTATCCAAGCAAGAAAGTAATTTGTTTCATAACCTTCTGTTATTTAACTGGAAGAATAAAAAGTCCAGAGAAATGCCATCTTCATACAGTAATAAAGTTCTTCACTTCTTAAGTTCTTCAACAAAAAAGCTACTAATATTCAATATGATAGTGAAGATGAGTTTTCATTGTAATAATACTAATAAAAATTCTAAATATCGTTATTTGATATTTTGTCTCGTATTGGAACGCAATTTTTCACGCTGAAGTAAAGAACTCGAGAATAAAAGAAAATTGTTTCTTCTGAGGTCAGTGGCATCATCATGCCGTTAATCATCCATATCCGGTTAAAAGAATTCTTCAAAACATGTTGAAGATCAATTGGAGATCGCTTGCTGTTTTTGAATTGCCAGATTTCTTTTCCTTTCTATATTTAATTTAAGCCTTTTATTGTGTCCTATTACTATCAAAGCTAAAGAGGAAGAACTTGCTTTTTTTTTTTTTTTTTTTTTCTGTTTCCTTGGTCTTAGATTCAATGAAGTGGGCCTTGGATGGTATTTGAAAGTACTCGTCTATGATAGAATAAAAAATATAGCGAAGTAAATTGGGTCTTTTACGTGGTTATATCGCATTGATTTCGACTTTATAGATGTCAAAGAACTTAAATGTTACAAATGGCAATGGTATAAAGTTTGATAATGTACGAAAACGAATATTGTCACTGGCAACGTTCTAGGTGTCCTAGATTTATATAATGCAGTGCTTTACCCACACTCTGCTGTCACAGATGTATTTAGAGAGGCAATTACAATCATCCAAAGCTATTAATGCAAAGAGAAATTTATTTTTGTTTCATTGCGCTTTTTATTACTTCGTAACACTGAAAAAGAATGTGAACTATTTATAGAATGGTGTATTTAAAAAATAATCGTAATTTCTTTGCTTGCAATATTTTGTTTCTCTCTGTAATTATAATTAAAAATTGAAATTTTGAGTACTATTTCTTTATACCTAATGTTCTAAAATGTGATGCATGATAAATACATCGTACATTCTACATAGAATATAAAAATCACGTACATTTCCAGGAAATTATTCTTAGAATCGGGGGAAAATGTTTTGTTTTGCTGTGTATGAGGAATGATTTAACTAAAGACGAAAAAGCACTATTTTTTTTTCTTGAGTTACCTCCGTAAAGTTTGGATTTCTGAAACTAAGCAAGCTCTCATAAAAAATATAACGAATGTTGAGCCTAGACTTTATGTTTCTTATTATAAACCAAGTCAAATTATTGTAATATAAAAGCTAATAAATTACGGCAATTATATTTTTTAGATTATTCAGTAATGTAATACATCATTTTGATAAATGGAATACAATTATTATTCGAAGGGGAATTCTAAAAAAAAAATCAAAAGATGGAATCATTTAAAAATATGCCAATTAATCTAACTGAATTTCAAAATTCTATATTTAACTACATAAACAGTTTGTATTTTAAAAGTGAACAAATGGTTTATATCGTAAAAGTTAAACATGAAAAATGAAATATTGTTATTTAAAAAAATACTGCTGCACAAGTATTTCTATTGAATCCGTGAAGTTATTTGGAATAGCGAGTTTCTGTTTTTAAAATTTTTATGAAGATTTTCCATTTTTAAAACAGTACACTCAAATTTCAAAAGCACATTTTTCTCATTAGTAATTTTACGGAAAACATGCTACTTACTGCCTTTGATAATAAGCTTTTGCTTTTCCTTTATGTACTAAAACATTTTAAATTACAGTGGCTCACACGTGTTTTTGGACAACTTGCATTTTTAAAAATTTATTTGCATAAATCTTGTATTAAATTTTGAAACACAAACTTCAAATTCTTTTCCTAATCTGTTATTTTTCCCTCTGTTTTTTGAATATCATATTGCAAAATAAATATCATTAAAATATTCCCAGTTATAAAAAAATTTATTCAAAAAGTATTAATTAATAACTGACGTAATGATTCGGACACTCGAAAGTTTTATGAAATGTTTCGGAAACTGGTGTTTCTTGTCATAAGTTTTTGTTTTAAATTAAAATATATCATAAGAATAATTGTCTTTATTTGAAAATTAGTACTTATTTTTCAAAATATATTAATAACTTTATATTTGATGTGAACAAACATAGTTAGCCATTACGAATTAATGAGAAGTTCTGTTAACAGCTTAAAAAATTTTTTTAGTTTAAATTCATTTTAAAGATGGTGAAAGTATACGAAATATTCGAGCTCTCTTTAGTCTAATGCGTTTAATTATTTTTGATATTATTAAAACGATGGAAACTGCGTGAAACTGTTCAAAATACTGGAACTAGAGGTTTTCGCCACACACACACGCACGCGCACACCGCGGGGAGGGGGGAACGATTTGCACAGTAAAATTGGCAGAGGATTAAGAGAAACAGTTTACAATAAAAATTAACCCTGAAACTTTTAGAATAGCCATTAGAACAAATGGACAGAATGTGCGATCAGCAAGAAGGTATTCTTCGTCAACAACAAAATAAGGAAAATACGCTTGAGGTTCGCAAAATTTTAGCTCAACAAACATTTATTATACTGGAACAATACTATGTTTATAGACAAGTCAAAATTTAATATATTTGGGTCCGATGAACGAATTATAATTGGCGTAACGCAAATGAAGGCCTAAATACGGAACACCCATTATCAAGCTGGAGACTTAGCGGTTTGGGGATGTTTTGCTGTTACTGGGATGGAAAATTTTGTTTTTATAGAAAATAATATGCATCATTATAAATCTATAAACATTCTTAATGAAAGCTTGAAACCACCTGCAAGAAAACTTGCAGTGTAAAGCATATTCATGTTCTATCCTAACAACGACCCTAAACATACAGCCCTAAATGTTCGCTTGTGGTAATTATACAATTTCCTGAAGTAAACAAAACTCATCTATATTCTTTGGACTTAAATCCTCTCCAGTATGTATGGATTGAGGAGGAGAAAAAAATGAAGAACCATCATAATTCTTCGAAAACAATACTAAAAACAGGAATGAAACAAACGGAATATTCCTACAAGAAAAATCTGCTTGTACAGAATATTACATTATACACATTTTGCATTTCATTTAAACTTATTGGATTGAATTAAATCTACTTCGTCTATAGCGCATAAACCAAAATAGAATAAATGCACTCTTTAAAATTCACTATATTTGTTTACCATAGCGACACTCTGGCGCTAGCTTCACTTAACAGCGTTATATCTCATTCATTTTATAACTCATCAGAATGCACAAAAATTATTTATATCACATGGAGAATTATCTGATCGTCGCCACATGTTCTATTCAAAGAC
This sequence comes from Stegodyphus mimosarum, assembly GCA_000611955.2. Lineage (NCBI taxonomy): Eukaryota > Metazoa > Arthropoda > Arachnida > Araneae > Eresidae > Stegodyphus > Stegodyphus mimosarum. The sequence goes on from KK119658.1 coordinate 179,295, forward strand.
TATAATAAATCTAAAACGATGTGTAAAAGAAATTAAACAAATAAAAAAAAAGAAAGAGAGAAACAGTTTTTCACAGACGACTCAGTATTTCTCATTCAATTAATTCAATTCCCACTTCACGACAAGGCAAAAATGCATAAAAACTCAAAATATCTATATTTAAAATTACGAAGTAAATCTTAAACACTTAAACTTTCTTGAATAAATTCCAGAATGGATCAAGCGTGATTTAATTCGCAATAATAAAAGAAGACGTTATCTTTGTTGTTGCGAAGCTTAGTTTCTCTAGATTGGCAACAAATCCACTATTCTGCTATGTTTCAAATGTAAACAAATATGGCCGCTATGCTAATAATAATTAGGCGTTGCCGCACTTAAACGACTTCTAAATTGTTGATAATTCTACAAACATTGCATACAGATTTACTAAAGGCATAAAAACCTTAATCGGAAGATAGGAACAACATAATTCAATCATGTTTTAAAGCAAAAAAGCATATTTTACAAACATATAATAATAAAGAAACTGAGATCACTGAGCCGATTAACAGACTGGATATATATATATATATATACACACACACATATATTTATATACTTTTGCTGCGGCGGATTGCAATCAAAATAGGAGGTGCACATCCACATGTTATAACAGTCCTATATACAAAATTTCAAGTTCTGAGGCTACTCGTTTCTGAGTTATGCGAGATACATACATACACTACGTACGTACGCACAGACGCCATGAAAAATTCTCTTCAGAATCCATTTTAAATAAATTTTATATTTCTTTTGGGGGAAAAGAGTCTTTTATTCTGTCCTTACTTACGGATGTCACGCAAAAACATCCTTAAATTGCATTCGATAACGGACAAAATGGATATTTTCGTTGAAATATGATACCCGATATTTTTCGCGATTACAGTACTTCCTTTTTATTTCCATGTCGAAGTAAAAAGTAGTTCTTTTTACTTCTTCGTACAAGGTCCTTTTTACTTCGTACAAGGAAGTAAAAAATTAATTGAATTCATGCCAAAGGGCAGGAAAAGTTTAATTTTACCTAAAGGCTATCCAATGAAATATTAAATGTCTTATTATTCTTGTGTTTTAATTAAATAGATATAAACAGTTTGTTGAAATTATCCAAATACTTATGTGAGTTCATTTTCAAAATTTTTTTTAATAAATTATTATTTTTTTTTGCGAAAAATGTTTTAAAAAACGTTTTTCAAAACAAGGAAGTTTAAAGAAAATGATAAATACTAATACACTCACTTCCAAAAGTTAAGCACGAAGGTATAAAATGCAAAAAAATGAACAAATACTGCTTTGATTGACACAAATTTCGGCAGGAAAGTAGCATATATATTTATGCATATAACAAAATCAATAATTATATACAGAAATGAAAACAATATTAAATTTTTGTTAAGTTATCAGATAATGACATACTGGACTCTTAAACAGAATTATGTATAAAGTGAAAATTAACAGCATAAAATGAAAAAAAAGTACATTAATAGGGTATGTGATCCCCCCTCATCTGTATACAAAGTTTACACCTTGTGACCATGCTTTCAATTAGGTGGTCAACCACCGCAGACAGGCGAATATGCTGGCCAGGCCATACGCGCAATCCCTTCACTCTCCAGGTTGTCATCGACGATGTCAGCTCTATGGGAACGTGCGTTATCGTCCATTAAAACAAAAGTAGGGCCAACTGTTGCAGCTCACAATCTCACAATGGGTTCTAGGACTTCGTCTCGATACCGGACAGCCGTCAAAGAATTCCGTTTAAAGATGTGCAGATCGGTGCGGTATCCTAATGAAATCCCTGCCCACACCATAATGCTTCCGCCTCGGAATGCGTGATGTTCGGTGATGTTTTGGGACTGATTGCGAGTTCGTTGTTCACGCCATATCCTTATACGTTTATCATCTGGCTCTAGAGCAAATCTTGACTCATCGGTAAATATGACACTGCCCCAGTCAGACACATTCCAATTGCACATTCCCGGCACCACTGTAATAGTGCTTTTCTTGATTGGACGGATAGAGGAACACAAACTCGAGGTACCCGGGCGTACAGTCCACTCATATGTAATCTTCGGCATACAGTAGCTGCAGATATCGTCTTACCAATAGACGCTGTAACCATAGTTGTCACACGTGTGGAGGTCGCTCTGCGATTCCGCTTGGCTACAATAGCAATATATCGATCTTCCGCGGGGGTTGTAACCCTTGGGCGACCGGCTACGGGCCTTCGGACAACTGTCTGAGGGGTTTGGAATTGTTTCCATAAATGTGAAATTACAGAATGATGAACGCCGAAGAAAATAGCAACATCTGTGATCGACTGTCCTGCTTCAATGCGTCCCACAACATCTTTCATTCGTCTTCTGGAAGTCATAGAAACACGTATGTCTTGAAAACAAATTGTACGAAAGTTTTAAACACCTTCCATCAGCACTTACAATCAACTTCTGTAACCCTTCATAAAGCTGGCTTCATATAAGACTGCCTTTTTTGCATATTTCTTGACATGAAAGCGCGATTGGCTGTTACCTAACATATTTGCATACTTCCATCTACCTCTGCAGCGAATTGCATCCTCTTCAATTCTGATTGGCTTCCGGAAATTAACATTTTTCTCCCCGTGCTTAACTTTTGGAAGTGAGTGTATTTAGTAACTGGTATTTGCAAATAAAACTGAAATACTTTAAGTTTGAAAACAAATGGTGAGGCTTTATATTTAAGTTTAATTAAGCAGTTGTTAAAGTGTATATGGGTTAACAGTGGGTCACATTTGTTTTTGGAAACCTATTTTTAAATTTTATTTGCACATATCATTTACTAAGTAATAGCGAAATGATTTTATTTTCTTTTTGCATATACTATTGATCATCTTTAAAATCTGCTTGTTTTAGAAAAAGTGGTTGAAAATGTTTCTGGTAAAAATCTAATTTATTTAAAAAGTTCTGAAAACGAGATCAGATAAATATTCGGACACCTTGAACACATAGTTCATATTTATTGAAAATATAAAATAAAATAAAATAAAAAATCCAAAAGCTTTCAGGTATTATATTAAACCCAAAGGGACTTTTTTAAGGTTTTTTGTATCAACTTTACTTATTAAATACCATGTTCTTCGCAGTTAAACCACATAAAATTCAATTCAAAAACAATATCACAGAATATTTAAAAATAGCATATCTTTAGAATTTCCGATAGAGAGTCTCGCCCGCAGGAGATAAAAATGTTTTTTTTTTTTTTTTTTTTTTTTTTTTTTTTTTTTTTTTTTTTTTTTTTCTGTACAGTGCTGCCATTTTAAAGTACAGTACATTAAATTATATAATATGCGATTACAAAATAAATAATTTTCGTTTTCTATCAAAAAGGTTTGAAAATCGCTGATCTAGACAAAACAAGGCATAGGCGCTAAATATTATAAGTGTATATACATTTTTATGTGTGTGGTATTTCTTTCTAAATGCAAGTAAAAATTTCGCATTATTCTTCATTCTGTTTAAAATATCCTGTCAATAAATAGTTCATGAATATTCCTTAAGGAAGTATTTCGTGCTTTCGGACGTCTACGCTTTCCTGCTTGCCGAAACTCGCACGAAACGCGTTTTTTCCTTTTTTTTTCTCCTACCGTCTGAGACATTTTTCACTTTCCTCGATACTATTCACGAAATACAATGCGTCATCACATTTGTTTGTATGATCAAGATAAAAAAGTAGAATATACGTTTGCTTGAAAATCAGAACTGTGAATAATAATATCTTACTAACGATATATTGGCATTTTTGGCATTTAAACAACCGGAAAGACATTCTGTCTACTTATAAAAAAAAAAAAAAAAAA
>KK119659.1:0-26605 GCA_000611955.2 Stegodyphus mimosarum
TAAATAACTTTACTCTCACTTAGAATTCCAAAATCAGTAAAAAATTATTTTTTTAAGACGCTCGTCGTTAATGAGCCATGACATATCGCCAATGACTGAATTCAACAAAAGTTGTGATATCAAATACTTCTTAATACAGATTCCTTTATTTGAAACATTGCTAAAATTGAAATGTTATAAGAACCTTACGTATAAATGACACCACACTCCTAAATGTATTAAAAAAAATCTCTTCATCAGATGATATCTACATCTCTATATAGTTCCAAATATGTTATTCGATATAAGTAATCACTTTCATCACTATTTCGATAGAATAGTTTTGTTAGAAGATTTCTGAAGCGGAATTAAATACGAGATAATTAAAAGAGCAATTTGCTTTCATAATCTAATTTAATTTTTAATTACTTTGCTTCGACTAAAATCTCTAACTGATTAGGCATTTTCATTCTTTTTGTGAGTTTAATTTCATTTAATAGTCTTACATTCAATACAGTTTCTTTTACTTGAACAAAAAAGATTAACGTTTTCATTTAAATAATTTTCTGTTTCAGTAAAAATAATTTTTTTCAGAGTATAACTGCAAGCTTCCTTCCGTATTTATTTGAAAAATAATACATCGCATTCCAAGTTACTTTTAATATTCCATTTATTATCAAATTAAACAAAGTATCATTCTAATGCGCATCTGAATCTACGTTGAATTAATTCTATTCATATAGAAGTACATTTCGCAGACAATTTTCTTCTTTAATGTAAAAGAAGTAATATAATTTAGGTACATGATACTTACGAAAAGTTTTTTTTCTGCTGAAAATAAGAATAATCAAAGTGAAATTGCGATCTAATTGAACTACGCTTTAGAAAGTTTCATAGTATATTATACTAACGAATTTCTTGCGTTAACGGTTGGTCTCGGTTTTTAGTAGTTTTAAAAATTTGCGTTTATTCACTAACATATTCAGTCAAATCTAAAGTATCAGTAACACCAATATTAAAATCTGTAAACGATTTAATCGGTATGTTTAAAATCATAGTACTTTGAAATAACTAATACTTTTTTCCGTGTTAAAGATACTTGGCGTGTCCCTGGGAAGAGAAAATTCTATATTCGAATTTCTCGACTTAAATCAGAAGAAAATATTTAAAAGGACATTTTTAGACTGTTTTTTTTTATAAAACAATTCCTGTTTACACATTATTACAAAACACAGCACAAAAATATTTCAAAGTTTCTTCCATCTTCTTGAAATTAAAGTATTCATTTTTATTATGTTTTAATTTCTTGCATCTCAAATTTTTACATTTTACCCTAAATACGTATTTTTTTCCATATTTATTTATAACAAACAGTGCAGCAGTTATTCATCCTATAATGCTGTATTTATTTTCATGAAATCTGTACTATTAAAACCCGGTTGGAACACTTCCTACAACTTGAGTTCTATTAAATGTTATATCTGACTATTTTAAGTCCCGACAGAACTCATAGTTTTATACAAGCAACTTTTTCTGACTTACTCTTTTCTTTTTTTTAATATCAATTATTATAGAGCGACAATTTAAAATGTACTTTCTGAAAAATCAATTTAATTTTACTGGGTCAAAGTATTAATCCAAAGGAAAAATACTTAATTCAAATTAATACTTTCCATTATTTAATAGCCTTAGTATAATACTTTAGGATACAACTGGTTGAATCAAATCACGTTTTACTTACCACAAATTCTGTTGTAACAGATTCCAAGAGCATAATATTGAAATTATCTTAATTCATGCCTGCTTGCAGAGAATCACATTTTGAATTTATTATTTTAAAAATAATTGTGCATAAAAGGAAGCTGAAATTTTACAAATACAGAAATTCATATAAAACAAGCATTTCAATAATAAATTGTATTTCCGTATATAAAACAAAGACATTTTCAAAAACAAAATAAAATAGGCTTTCTAGAAAATTTTCTAAAACATTTTTTTACTTTCATTAAAGCATTTATAAATGTTCACATTTTGTAAAACACACGTTACCCACCTCCAGAAATCCTGCCGTAAAATGTTTCATTTAATGAGCTAAGCTAAATTCCTGCACAATTTCTAAGAAACAAATAACATTTTCACAAAATTTTTTAGAATAACATAAATTCAGTAGACAAATGTACACCAAAGTTACATTAATAAATAGTGTAACAATTATTACGAATGATAGTAATTAATCCAACAGCATTTAAAAATTTAAATATTCAGAATAATTAATCATAACCATATAAAAGATGCGCACAGAAATTACACATCAGAATCACAACTGTTTCGATCTCTTCGAATTTTTTCTGTTCAAAAATTCTTAGCTGTAAAAATTTCTTTCATATGTAAAATTAAACATGATTTCTTACCTGAACGATTAAAAGCGAAGCTCATTTCTAAAAACAGCATTCCGAGAAGAATTAAAAAATGCATTATCACAGTTTTTTTTTATTCTATTATCTCAAAAGTAATCCAAAGTATTAAAAAAAAATTCACTCGACCAACTTAGCGTAGAATTTTTTAAATTAATCCTTGACGAAATCAATTAATGCACGACACCAGCGTTTTCTTCAGAAATATTCTGACAAATGTGCCTCTCTATCTTTTATCTTCCCCGCAAACGCAAGAACTTTTTCCCGTCTCTTGGATCGGTTGAAGAGCGATGGACAAACTGCGGGACAAAACTCCACCCGATGTGTGACCAGTATATCAACACCAGAGAGCGCTGAAGTAGGGAAGATGCTCATGGCAGTAAAGTTTCACGGAGGATGATTCCTTGAAAAGTTTATTTCGCCATCTCCGTCGGTGGTTACGTTTAATCTGTCTCTCATAATAGAGGAAACATTATTATCTCCCAGCTTAAGATCATTATAGAGGAAAGCCAAGCATAAGCTTTTCTTTATCAATGATGGATTGTTGTGGACAAAAATGTGGTGGTAGTGTTATCTTAAGACATCTATACGATAATAAACACTTTTATTTTGGGCTACTAAAACTGTTCCCTGAAACTACCTTAACAGTGATAAGATAATGAAATGAAACTAAAACATGGATCGACAAATTTTAGTTTATTTTCCGTATCCTTGATGCTGAGTTCATTTTTTTATGAAATTTGTTGCGCTTAAGATAAAAATGATAATGTAATTGAAAGATTAGGCATAGTTTTTCAAATCACTTAGAATTAAAACTTAATAAATTAAGATCCCATCGACAGGCAAAGTGGTAAAAGAACTGAATACTGATAGTTCGGCCCGGGGAGAAATGCCGGGATCAGCGTTTTCGTGGTTTTTCCCCATACATAAGGAAAATACAAGACACTTTCTCCCAAAACGTCCTTCACATGAAACCTCCCTCAGGTAAATAACTCTCATGTGTTTTACCATAATTCAAATAATTCAGCACAACAGTGTTTCTGGAACCTGTTTGTACTGAACATCACTTTTATAAATTAGAATGATGTCTACCACTCAACCGGTACAGTGGTTAGCGTCGCTGACTGCCGTGCCGAAGTGCTCGGGTTCAAATCCCGGAGAAGGCATTTTATTATGTTTTAAAAGTACAGTGTTGGTGCGTTATGGCAGCATTCTAAATATACCACGAGCCGAAAGCCCTCTCGTGTGATTTGGTGGAAGGGGAGAGGGGTGGAGACCCTCGGACCTGTCCTCTTTCCCCGGGGTGCTACAACAGAATGTTCTATCGACCACCTTACTCTTGTCTCCTTCCAAAGTATTTTTTACTATATGTTACTACCACTACGCGTATATTTTTACAGTACAACTAATTAAAATTAATTTAATTTTATATTTGTTTAAGTATTTAAGGGTAAAAGTTTACAATTGTGCGCCCCTTGTTTCTTTTTAGACGATTCTTTTTTGACACCAAGATCGGCGCCGGAAGACACAATTTCAAGATGGCCGCTACTCAAAACCAAAATAAGAAGTCAAAGAATTGCACAAACTCGGTGTCCATGTACACATCGATCTATTTTCACTTAAAAAAAATTCCAGAATTGCACAGTCTAGGCATTGCGTACTGCCTTAACTTTCTCCGTGTACACATCTATTTAATTTCGCTTAAAAAAATCAGGAAGCTAAAACAAAGTTAAAACTATCATTGTAACCGGAAATGGGGTTTCATCGCCAAAACTGAACAAAATTTGTGGCTAATCGAAGGGGCACCCAAATCTACTCTAAAGCCTATTTAAGTTAAAAGGAGACAAAGTTTATTCTTTTTTAATAATTCAGGGCTATTAAAGTTTGGATAATCTTTATCTTATTAACAAAAAATGACATAAATGTTGGCACTCACATTAATGAGTTGGCTGAGGCTGCCGATTCTTACATAGCTTTTCTATGTTAGGATGTATGTTGTAAGAAACACCACAGCTACTACAGTGCTTTCAATCCCCCTTCTGTTGCTAAGATTAGAATGGGAAGTCCGTAGGTAAAATAACCGGTAGTAAATTTCATAAAATGGGAGTCCTGGTAGGAAAAGCGATGAACGATTTCAATGTGTAACTTCCATACTCAAGATTTTGAGCTATAGTGTAGTATTCGAGGGCTATAAACGCAGTAGGAAATACTACAGAAAATCTTATTTCATTCCTAAGGCTGGGCACTCGCTCATTAACCATCGTCTGAAACCTCCGAACTCATCGGTTACTTAGCCGTCTCATCGGGGAGAGAACGGCGGAGGATGCACCACGTCAGAAGACCGATATTACACTACACCTGCAAAGAGGGGGGGAAGGAAACACAAAAGCCAGTTTTTTGTATGGAAGTTGAAATCACACCCTTGGATTCGGACAAGCAATAAACTCGATGAGCCACTATAACCTCCTGAGTGGGGAGAAGATTACATGAAAATCAGGATTTGCAACTCCATCGATAACTCTTATGGTGATTTTATCTGGCAGCATGCTACAAATAACGTATATCTGTCTTTTCCGAAAGAAAGGACGTTTCTTTAAACCGAGGAAAGAAATTAGAAATTTATTAATATTTTATTTTAATATTGCAAAATAGCGCAGTTATTTTTTACTGTTCGGAAACTACATTTCGGTAGTTTTTGTAAGATTCTTCTAGGTAATTACTAGCTATAACATTAAAAGTTCTCGCACCTAAAAAAAATGGACTACTATTACATATTATTTACTAAAACATTTATTATGTATAAAAATATTAAATATTTCTTATAAAATCAGAATTTATTTTAACTGGGAATTCGGTAAGGAAAAATACCAGTAATGTGAGGTATTTATACTTACCTTTCGAAATTTTTGCGTTTTCACCCTCGATTTCCGATTACTGAAAAAAAGTCCAAAATTTCATATGAATAAAAGATTGAATAAAAATGCAATATGTCTTATATATGTCAGATAAATATATCTTAAATGTAATAAATATGATAAAAAGAACACGCCGAAAAACTGAAAAAACTAATAATAAGCAACAGCAATCGGTATAAATTTACAGAATATATTTTCGAAAGTTAAACAGAAACTTTATCCTCAGCTGCGGAAGAGAAAATCATGAAAACGAAACTACTACACGAGAACAGATAGAAATTAGAAAATATCCTTGTTTTCTTATTTCTTATGTATATGCTATTAAGTAAAAATATTTAGGTTAAAAAATAACACGCCGAATAACAATTATTGGAGGAGTTAAACAACAAGAATCAGAGTAATGTTTTTAAATTTTGCAGAACTAGTTTTGATGGTTTAAATACAGAGCCATATTCTTCAGCTGCCCAAGTGCAAATGAACGAGACAGAATATGGTAATAAGATAAGAATTACAGGAATGAAGTCAAGCTACTGGCGCCATCTATTGGTGAAACAAGGAAACTAAAACGTACTTTCCTTAAAGGCTGGGGGTAAAGATCGATTAGAATCGGCGTCGGTAATTAGAACAGAAAGATCTTAAAGCCTGAGGATAAAGATGGATTGTAACGATCCTAATTTCAATCCATCTTCACCCTTAGCCTTTAAGGAAATTATGTGTTAGTTTTCTTGTTTTATCAACACATGGCGCCAGTAACTTGAATGTTTTTCAAGAATTCTTTGCTAATCACCCCATTTTATCTCGTTCATTTGCACTTAGGCAGCTGAAGAAGTTGGTTCTGTACTGAGAACGGGATTTTTTGGTAAATTTCGGATGTCATTTGGATTTTGTGCAGTGTCATAGAGAGTAAAATTCGAAAAAGCTTTTGAGCATTCCATTGAAAATCAGTCAAGAATTCATTAATATTGCTTCTAAATACATTTAGATTTCCAGTTACCTTAAGTGGACCAATATTACTTCGAAAAAACTAAGCATTCATACAAAATGAAAGACCATAACATTTCAGATTTAAGAGATTCTTTTTGTTAATTTATATATTGCATTATCATTTTCAGTTATGTTTCAAATCGTTTCCGTGGGAAGCTGATACTCGTCACGCAGTATTTTGTAGAATAAATATATGAACCAAGGACACTGTGTACTGGTCATAATTTATTTGATATTTTTATATAAATATCAAATAAATTTCATATAATATATATAAATATCAATGAAGACATCGGAATAAAAACAAAATTCTGCCATAAACAGACTTTAGTCGACCTTGCAATCCTTTAAATTAAATGCCCTGTTCTTATAACACTGCCTTTATAAAGGGCTGCAACCTCAATGAAATAAATAAAAACAGTGCTTTTAATTTCAAAGTGTATCGACTGAAAGTTACTAAATGTGTAACGTTCCATTATGTTAATTTGCCAGTTATTTTCATTTAGATCTTTACTGTCCCTTCTTCTTTCCGTTTCTCTGCTAGAATGCAAATCAGGTTAAGCGTATTTAAGGTGAGGTTTTGGGATTGTAAAACAGAGCGTGTTTCAGCTTCTCGAAGCCACGTTTAAGATTGCATTATTCGGCTTTGCATTTTAAATTGTTACGTGGGTAGAAGTTTTGAGCGAACTACTTCTCATAAATCGAATTGTACAGCCTTTGGCTACTATCCTTAATTTTAAATTTGAATTTGGCTGTGACTTGTGACTTTAAGTTACATCGTCACAAATGATGGCTGAAGAAGGAGGCTTCTAAAGAATATTAGACTCTATAAATGCAAAAGCTTCCAAAAGCTAAGCACGGAGAGGAAAATGCTAATTTCAGGAAGCCAATCAGAATTGAAGAGGATGCAATTCGCTGCAGAGGTAGATGGAAGCATGCAAATATGTTAGGTAACAGCCAGTCGCGCTTTCATGTCAAGAAATATGCAAAAAAAGGCTGTCTTATAAGAAGCCACCTTTATGAAGGGTTACAGAAGTTGATTTACATACAGGTGCTCATACAACGTACAACTTTCGTACAAGTCCTGATAGAATGTGTTTAAAATTTTCGTACAATTTGTTTTCAAGACATTCGTGTTTCTATGACTTCCAGAAGACGAATGGAAGATTCTGAGCGCTGGCGTGCTGTGGGGGGCATTGAAGCACGACAGTCGATCACAGATGTTGCTCTTTTCTTCGGCGTTCATCATTCTGTAATTTCACGTTTATGAAACAATTCCAAACCACACATCCAAGCGGAATCACAGAGCGACCTCCACACGTGTGACTTACAGCGTCCATTGGTAAGGCGATTGTAAGCCGAAGATTACATATGAGTGGACTGTACGCCCGGGTACCTCGGGTTTGTGTTTCTCTATCCGTCCAATCAAGAGGGGCACGATTAAAGTGGTGCCGGGAACATGTCAATCGAAATGTGTCTGACTGGGGCAATGTCATGTTTACTGATGATACAAGATTTGCTCTGGAGCCAGATGACAAGAAGGATATGGCATGAACAACGAACATGCAATCAGTCCCAAAACATCACCGAATATCACGCATTCTGAGGCGGAAGCATTATGGTGTGGGCAGGGATTTCATTAGGATACCGCACCGACGTGCACATCTTTAAACGGGGTTCTTTGACAGCTGTCGGTATCGAGATGAAGTCCTAGAACCCATTGCGAGATTGTACGCTGCAGCAGTTGGCCCTACTTTTGTTTTAATGGAGATAACGCACGTCCCCATAGAGCTGACATCGTCGATGTCTGCCTGGAGAGTGGAGGGATTGCGCGTATGGCCTGGCCAGCATATTCGCCCGACCTTAATCCCATTGAAAATCTTTGGGATGCTCTCGGCCGTGCTGTATCTTCGCGTTTCTCACCTCCAGCTAATCTTATTGAGCTGGAAACTGCTTTACAAGAAGAATGGCGATTGCTTCATTCTGCGGGTGTTGACCACCTAATTGAAAGCATGGTCACAAGGTGTAAACTTTGTATACAGATGAGGGGGGATCTCATACCCTATTAATGTACTTTTTTTTCATTTTATGCTGTTTATTTTCACTTTATACGTAATTCTGTTTAAGTCTCCAGTATGTCATTATCTGATAATTTAAAAATTTAACATTGTTTTCATTTCTGTACATAACTATTGATTTTGTTTTATGCATAAATATATATGCTACTTTCCTGCCGAATTTTGTGTCAATCAAAGCGGTATTTGTTGATTTTTAGCATTTTACATTTTCGTGCTTAATTTTTGGAAGTGAGTGTATTTTTAAGTTTCTTTTACCGAAATAAATGATTTAAGAGATATATTTCTTATGTTTCAGAACTATTGTCATTTCGTAATGGAAAAGATCCCATTTTTTTAATAACACAAGCTCCCTCCTATAGCATGGTATTCCTAGAGTGTACTGTGTTTTGTGAGACCCTATTATACGATACTAACAACCAATACATTACCGAGAAATGCATTCCGAAAACGTTTACAAATAAAATATTTTTTAGTGGTTCTCAATGTCGCCTCGTTTAAATTTCGACCTTTTTGTAACATCAGATGCCTTTTCTTTTTAACAAACGATTCAAAATGTGTGTTTTTTGTCATCTTCAAAGAAATACATTTTCTTCTAAAAATTGTTTTCTTATTTTGAGATTTATTTCGGGATTGATGCATAATTTTTCAATAAACTTCTTCCAAAACCCAATCACTTAATTTATGCAGTCTGTCAACTGATCACTTAGAGCACAATATACATACTGTGTAAATGATGGGCACCGGTCAATTTCAAAAGAATTTCAAGAGAATGTAGATACTGCCGGAATTTATTTTATTTTTTGTGTATAATGACTAGGTTATTGTTGTGTACTACACGCGATGACATAGTACGCAACTTTATTCTGTAAATGTGTACAATAAAAGTCGCATAATCAAAATACGTACATACATTAAATATTATAAGAGGGTTTACGCATGTTCATTAACTTTCTAGAAACCGTGTTACCGTGCTTTACGAGGGTTTCCGATATTTTCTTATCGTGTAAGAGCGAAACCATGTTTTAAGAAGAATACTTGCATATATTTTCCCGCCGCCCAACCTGTATGGTGGTTAGCGTCGCTGGCTGCCGTGCCTAAAGGGCCATTCCCCGAGTTTATCTGAGCTAACAGTGTCAAGTCCAACTATCGACTACCTGCGCTATACCTGTAGTTCAGATTTTTCAGCTTGCTGCCTTATGGGAAAAAATGGTAGATGGTTTGGGTGCGTCAGTTATCTCCGTTAGCTCAGATAAACCTCAGTGGGAACATCCCTTAAGGGTTCATGTTCGAATCCCGGAGAAGGCAGGGATGTTTGTAAATGTATCGTGTCCGTGCAGCATGGGGGCACTTTAAATATGCGGCGAGCCGAAAATCCTCTGGAGAGGTCGATGGTAGAGAAAGAGGGGTGAAACCCCGGACCGTTCTCCCCGTGGTGTTAAATGAGACAAAAAAAAGGTGAAAAAAAAAGGAAAAGAGAAAAAAAATGTATAAATTGTATATTAAAAAAATACACAAAAAAATGAAAAAAAAGTAAGATACCTGGATATTGCTCTTTCTTGTATATACTCATGTCATTTCTTCAACTATACTAACAGACTACACTGGTGTGCAAAAATTAAGGACGAGACGGTTTTTTCAATATAACTTTGTACAAAAGCTTTCCAAGTCAACACATTTATTACCGTAAGATCCCCAATACGTAAGGACATGAGTAATGTAAGCAACACTTACTAAAAGAGAAATCAGAGGGATAAAAAGAAGCTTTATTGAAAAAGTAGCATGGAGCGCAATGCGACTGAAGGCCGAAACATCCCTGTGATGGGTGTCCAACGAGAAACATCCGGTCTTTAATAGGGGATATGATCTCCCCTGACTGCTAGGCAGGTTTCACGTCATTTGTGCATGCTGGATATGGGGTTGTTAATCAGCTGTTGAGACACTGCTGCTCGTTCCTCTTGTAGCACCAATCGCAGTTTCGGAATCGTTACTGGCGATAAGTTACGTGCTGCCACGGGTCTCCCTAGTAAGTTCCGTACATGCTTGACGGGATTTAGATCCAGAGACCTTGCCGACCAATCCATGTGTTCAATATCTTCACTCTCCAACAGCTCTTCGACAGTAACTGTGCGATGAGGTGGAGCGTTGTCGTCCATGAAGAGGAACTGAGGACCCATAGCCCTTGTGAAAAGACGCATGTAAGGAAGAAGAACCTCGTTACAATAGCAGTCCCAGGTGACGAACCTCCTTGGGAGATATGAAGGTCGGTCCGGCTACCAAGCATTATGTCTGCTCGAACGAGAACTCCGCGACCTCCAAAACAGTCCCTTTTGATGATGTTGAAGGGGTTATTGCGTGTTCCCCGCTCTGTCCAGATGTGTATGTGTCTAGAATCGCAACTCAGACTAAATCTGCTCTCATCTGTAAAGAGTACTCGTCCCCATTCATTGTCTCTCCAATTCCGGTGTTCCCGGCACCACAGAGAACGCCTTCTCCGATGGGCAGGCGTTAGAGGTACACACCGTACAGGGCGTCGTGCAAACAGACCACCACCGTGCAGTCTTCTGGCCACGGTAAAACGCGATATCGGTCGTCCAGTCGCCTGTGTCGTGTGTCTAGCGATTTCTCCCGCTGTCTGCCGCCTGTTTCTTCTGGCCTGTAAGGCAATATACCGGTCATCTGCGGGTGTGGTTCCTCGTGGACGACCACTACTAAACCCCCGGATAGCTGTTCCTGTAGTTTGAAATTGTCTCCAAAGTCGTGAAACGATGCTGTGAGCAATTCCGAACTCTGCAGCCACACTTGTCACACTGCGGCCTTCCTCCAACTTCCCAATGATTCGACCTCGGGTAAAAGCATCCAGATGTCGTCTAACAGATTGATTATTCGCCATTTCTCGCTGAGGCGGCAACTCGGTGTGATTTTAACTGCTATACGGCGTGCAATCTCTTTGCCAGAAATACTGATCTTACACCGACAACATGCTTTATACTACTCAGACACTCTCCCATTACGTCTACCTTCATATCTGCACATGTGCTACCGTACATCACCTTACTTAATCTCCTGATTGGTCTTTCTGTCCGCTCTGCCTCTTCGTTCAGCTGATATGCTAATTTTTCGACTTCGTCCTTGATTTTTGCACACCAGTGTATGTAACCTCAGATATTGCATGTTAAATCTGTACTCACTGATATTAATGTATCGTATACAGTACGGCATACTCAAGCATTGTAATTTATTCTTTACTGTACTGTTTTCTTACTTGCATAAATTTGCATATTAAATGCAATATATGTTGCAGAGGTCAAACTGTAACCTGCACACTCATCAATGTATTGTATATAACAATGTATCCTCATGCAATGTAATATATCGTATTCTGTACTGTTTTATCATCTGCATAATTTAAATGTAATGTAAGTGCAGCGTCATTTAACGTAACGTAAGATTAAGGTCAAGGTAGTATATATTGCATTGGTCGTACCACCTTTTCAGCTTTAATGACGCCGGAATGCGATGTCTCCTTCCAAACGTCCACATTATAATATCTACCAAATAATCCGCACTTAATGTTTAATATTTTGAAAACTGCACCGCATCTCATCTATAATAACTATTTAAAGCACCGTACACTGCCCACTGCTCATCACCTTTGTATAGCTTGGTCTTACAACAATTCACTGCTCAATTAACTGTCTACGTCAAACTAATTTCTTCGTAGCATACGATGATACTTAAGGGCACAACCACAGATTATTTCACGATGTCTGGGATCATGTATTGTATGCAGCATACATCAGTGAATTGTACATAGCGTCACCAGTGTTGCCAGATCGTGAGATTTTTCGCAAATTTGCAACTTCTGGCAACCTGTTGCTACTAAACTTTCAGTATTGGCGATTTTGCAAAATTTTTGCGCATCCATCATTTTCTTATGCTACTTTTTGCGACTTCGAAGACTTTTTTAATGTATCGTAAAATGCTTTTTTTTGTTAAAATAATGTATCATTTGGAAATAATTTGTATAAAAAAAGTTCATTTAGGCTTAAATAGAAGTTGGCATCTGGCAATCTTGTATACATGTGGGTCTTTTCAAGCTGCACAGCCTGACGCCGAGAAGAGGGTATGAGAAGGGGAAAAGTGGGAAAGAAAGACAAGAAGCTGCTTCAGAACTTCTCACCTTTCCCCCCTCCTGCCCGGTGCGTTTTGTGTTTCAGTGCCTAGTTCTACGATGATTATGAATCCAACAAAATAACTTGCAGCTTGCGCGCCATATATTGAATACCCAAACAGAGAAAGAAATGAAATTCGTGCTTCTGATTATAATATGGCTAAGAACTAAGCAGTGGAGATGACTTAAACATCAAAGCACCGGCGTTTTTCTAAATAACAACACAAATAAATTTAACAGCGAAAGAACAAGGCTTTTTTAAGCAATCACAATCTGAAATAAGTCCGCCACGCAGAACGGAAATCTCACTGAAAAGCAATCCTCAATTAAAATATTCACGATTACGAAAAAGAAAAAAAAAAAACTGCCAACTCAAAAGCATTTAGTACAAAAGCGCTAACACTCTAAACGTGAGGAATCTCTTAAGAATGGGTATGCGCGAATTAATTTAAAAATAGAAGCCTAAATTAAATGAGAATTATATAAAAAAGAAATGGATAATTAAACAATTAAAAATGAACAATACAGTTTTAAAATTTTCGTTAGAGTTACGACACGTAATTAAAAAGACTAGGAATCGAATACAGTAACTTCCGGAACCAATAGACAGTAAGTTTGTGATGACGTCAAAGATCATGTGAGCATGCGTAACTATGACATCACAACAGTCACTTGTCACGTGATCTCTGATGTCATTTGCGACTTTTTGAGTCTTCTTTTGCTACTTTAGTTGAAAAATTTCTGGCAACACTGAGTGTCACCATGCAAGATGTCTACGGTACTTAAAGAGATAACAGTTACCTCAGTCTAAGGTAAAAACATCCGGTCGGCCAGGTTCTCTCGAATTTTCCTCTGAGTTGGCATTACTCCGCTTGTTTGTCCTCAGGATGGAGGCCTTCTCGGAGGGTTTACCCTTTACCCCGTGGTGTTCTCCGTCGAAATTGGGGGCGCAACTGAACTAAATCGCATTGTCACCTAAGGTGCTTAAGGCTGTTGCCAAGGGCAGGTATAATCCTGCGCTCCTTGCCATGAGGAATTTCGTGGACTTGGACTGACAAGTAAGCATTAGACAGTAAGCAGGACAAGTAAGCATTAGTCAACAACAGCAACACATTTTCCCGAAGAAGATAAAGCATTTGAGCTACTTCCTTTCTAACATTCAATCAGATTTTGGGTTTTATCCCGAAATCAGCAGAAAAGCAAATTCTAGCGAACTGGTTGGCTCATGTTTGGTTTCATAGTTTTCTCCATGTGTAGCATAAGTACGAACCAGTTTTCCTTAGTAAATTCTGCACCAAAAAATGCCTTTCCTTAGCCCTTAGGCAAATAGCCGTTCCATGCTTTGCCACATTCAGTGACCAAAAAAATATAAAGCAAAATGCATATTTCCACTGCATGTTAAGGATTATGTTCCGGATTAAACAACAGAATATAAAATAAAGATGTGCTCATTTTATATTGTATTATGAATAGCTTACCGCTCTTTGAAATTTAAAAAAAAAAGAAGAAGAAGAAGAATTTTGCTTCGGGATAAAATGTCTGATTGCTCTCGAAGTCTCTGGGTTTTTATAAAAATCTACGCTAACGTAAAGCTGCTCTTTTGCGTAATTTTAGATGACAAAAGATTACCAAAACAAATCATTTTATAATGCATTTTATCTGAAATGATTTCTTTGCGGAATATTTCTATTTCATGATCATTTCTATGTTTTATTTATTTCTGAAAAGATCCCCAATTTCTTTATCCTCAAAATACCAGCAGAAAAAGTATATTCTTGCTGTTCAAAGCATAAAAATGCCGCTTCAGTGACATTTAATCCATCTGCATGAAACGAATTTCGAAAGCTTTCTGTGCGGTATTCGAGACATAACAGATTTTCCGAAACTTTTCGAATATAACAGAAAATTAATTGGTCAGAGCTAAAATAATGATATGCTGTTTCATGTGCATATAGTTTTTAAATAATTTTTTATTAATAATCACAAGAAAATATTTTTCTATGTTCTTTTGAATCGCGACTGTTCAATTTTTATGCTTTTGTGATTAAAAATTGTTAATAAGCAGTCCTTAAATCAAATATAAAAACTACTGGAATTTTTTAAATGTCACAAAAAATCATGTGGACAAAAAAAATATTAGATTTCCCACTAAACAAATTATTTCTTTGTTGATTCAAAGTTATTATTTCTTTGCACACACAGACACACAGAGAATAATTCCATGTCAAATTAGCAAACATTCAGAGCTTATTAAATCCCATAAAAGTCATTTTATAGGCAAATTAATCTGCTATTAAGGAAGAGTGTGCCGAATATTTAAATTCTTTTTCTAATGTATGCAAAAGCTGTATAAGTAATAATACAAAATGGCAGAAAAATGAAATTCTATGTACTAATTAATGCACTCTCTTCAAATTCCCTCAAAACGAAGTTGATATTCCTTTTTCAAACAAAAAAGTTGAAGATTTGCTATTTTTAATTTCTACAGGCTAAAAAGTTTTTTTTTTCTTTAAAAGAGTAAAGAGGAAGGATGAGGTTTGTATCCTTTATGATAGATACTTCGAGGCTAAATTCACTAAATCCCAAAATACTTCTTTAATTTTCGTGTTCCATGTAAGCTCTATTACAGTTCTTTTAAATTTTCATAAATATCCATTTTATTACTTTCTTGTACGAAGTAAAAAGGAAGTATTGTAATCACGAAAAATTTCGGATATCATATTTCAACGAAAATATCTATTTTGACCTCTATCGAATGCAATTTAACGATGTTTTTTAGCGACATTCGTACGTAAGAACAGACTAAGGACTCTTTTTCACCAAAAAATTATAAAACTGATATTCTTATATGTTGGTAAATTGAGCATTTTTTTGCTTTAAAAATGGTTGAATTATGTTGTCCTTATCGCCCGGTTAAGGTTTTTATACCTTTAGTAAACCTGCATGCAAGATTTGTAGAATTATCAACAATTTAAAAGTTCTTGAAGTGAGGCTAAGCCTAATCATTTTTCTCATGGCTGGCATACTTTTTACATTTGAAACTTAAAAGAATATTGGATTTGTTGCCAATCTAGAGAAACTAAGCTTCGCAACAACACCTTCTTCTCTTCAAAGATAACACCTTCTTTTATTATTGCAAATTAAATCATGCTTCATCCATTCTGTAATTTATTCGAGGAAATAAGTGTTTAAGATTTACTTCGTAATATTTAATATAGATATTTTGAGTTTTTATGTATTTTTGCCTTGTCGCGAAGTGAGAACTGAATTAATTGAATCAGAAACACTAAATCCTCTGTGAAAAACTGTTCTTTCTTTTTTCGTTTGTGTGTTTAATTTCTTTTACACATCGTTTAAGATTTATTTTAGTATTTGAATAGAATGTGTGGCAACGATTAGGTAATTCTCCAGTTGATATATATAAATTTTGTGCATTCTGAAGAGTCATAAAATGAATGAGATGTAACGCTGTTGTGAAACTAGCTCCAGAGTGTCGCTGTGGTACTAAAGAGTGCATTTATTATATTGTGGTTTATGCGCTATCGATGAAGTAGATTTAATTCAGTCCAATAAGTTTAAATGAAATGCAAAATGTGTATAATTTAATATTCCGTTCAAGGAAGGTCATGTAGTGTACACATCAGATTTTTTGGTTTAATAATGCTGCGTGCGTACGAGTTCGTAATAGATTAAATGCACAAATCCGATAAAAAATTAATAAAATGTATTCTTGACAGAAGAAATATGACAGAACGCAGGAATTTTCCTCAGAGATATTCGTACAAGTAACAATATTACGCAATATAATCTGTAGTTATTCTCCAAACTACTAAATACGTTAGAATACAACCACAATGCAAAGAGAAAACTAATCTGATCTCACCCTGAATTCGCTACAATCGACAACAGCTAATAAAGAACTACTGCGGTGAGATGTTTTTCTCTGGCTTTTTTAGAGCTTTCAATCGGTCACGAGAAAGCTCTGATAATTTCTGTTTTCTCAAGATTTCTGGAAAGCAAAAGAGTAAAATTACGGTTACAGCTAACACAGTAGTCAATTACATTTGTTCAATTTAAATATAAATTACGAGATGTCTATTTATTAAATATTAAATGCGAGTGCTTCTGTATTTTTAATTTTCCAGCGAACGTTCTCTTAAAATATGTCTTGTGCTGCATTGCGCGGGCATATAAAACAATTTTAATTATAATTCTACTAAAAATAGCAAATTAAATACAAAATGCGTAAAAATATTTATATATTTTTGTAGTGTATTGGTTTTATTTCAGCATTATTTATTTTTTAGCATATTTTATACTACTAATTTCGTGTTTATTTATTCATCATTTTATTTAATTTCGAATTTGTGGCCACTTCTGCTTTTGAATGCGTTTATTTTATTATTTGAATTTTTTCTGCAATGTTTATTTGAATGTATAACTATACTGCAGACGTTTTAATTCTGAGTCGACTGGCGTTGGAAACCCTTTTGATAAGCTTTGGCTTTTGTCGCGAAATTGATGACATTAAGCATTTTTTTCGCCAACTTGCCACGTTTTGGAAGTTTGCATAAAGCGCATTTTGGAACTCTGAGGAGCTATTTTTTTTCCTGTCTTTTGCAGTCAATTTGTTTATACGGTTCCGTTCTACTTCAAATGCTAAATTCTAAGATAGCGGTTCCCAGCCTTTTTGCTACGTCGACCCCTTTTAAAAGAACGATTTTCTTCATGGACCCTTTCACATTTTTTTTTTTTTGGTAATATACAGCATACAACAAAATGGTAATGCTAATGAATCAAAAATAAAGCTTTCAGATTTTATATTACGTCCAAAGGGGTGTGTTTTTCTTTTATACATACATACACGTTTCGAGAGCACTTGGGGTAATGTCCCTTTGGGATAAAAATTAGCATATCTTTAGAATTTCGATAGACAGTCTCGCTCGCTGGAGATAAAAATATTTTATTTCGCAACAGTGTGTTGCCACTACTCCCTTTGAAATCGTTGAGTCTGTTAATCAAAAATCCGTTAAAGTTTAAAAAATTATAAAGTTTAACTTTTAAAAAATTTTGCGATTGGTCACACATTTGCTTTGTGAATCCGAAACACCATATCATCAAAGGATCGATGCATCATCATCGATCTAGGATCGATACGATATTTTCAAATCAAAGCATGCGAAAGGATGTGTACATGAGCCCGTATAGCTGTCGTTGTTCATTGTATGGAAGAATAGAATAATATAAATGAGTAGTGTTTATGATTAACACTGAGCCATGAAATGTATAAACAAATTAGATTTTATTTACGAACGGTCAGCTGGAAATACGTTTACTTAACGCTCGTTGTTATGCAGCCAATTCCATGTCTTAACATGATCTTCTGTGTTTGACATGACACGTCTTAACATAGCGGGAGATCATGTGCTCATCAGACTTTTTGTTACTTTGTTATCGCGGCCGGACTCAAGAATGTATGCATGTATGCCAGTGCGTATGAATGTATCTGCATACGTGTGTGTATACACAAACATACATACCTATGCGCATATATACATGCAATGCATGAACACATACATGCATACATAACATACATTTCTGAATAAAGTCCTGATATCAGAACAGTAACAATTTTTTTTATATGATTAAAAAATTGCTTTCCCCCCCCCTTCTGTATTTTCAACGTTTTCAGGAATGTGGTTCGATTTTCAGCGTTTAGAATTTAATTGTTTCATACACCTTGCTGAAGTACAATTACGCAAATCTGTGTACGATCTTCACCTTTTATATGTTACTATATACTTACGAATATTTTAATAATAAACTTTAAAAAAAAAAGAATTTATTATATTACCCCTAAAAAAGGCGTTTTTGTAATGTTTCGAGTATAACCTTTATTTATTAAATATCATGTGATTCGAACTTAAACCACATAAAATTCAATTCAACAGCAATATCCCATAATATTTAAAAACAGCATATCTTTAGAATTTCCGATACACAGTCTCGCGCGCTGAAGATAAAAACGTTTTTTTTTTCTTAAAGTGTTCCGTAATTCGTTAAAATTTTACAAAATTTGAAACAGATAACAAAACAAATTCGAAATTCATACTTCGCCCTTCTATGTGCCCATGCTCCGTTGAAGGATTACGTTATTCAAAATTGGATGGTTGTTTTTTCACAATGCGAAAAACATTCATGCAGATTCTTCATTATTTAGTTTATTTGGTGGCAACAGCTTGAAAAGTGAAACGACCAATGCAGAAAGTGAAACGACGAAAATGTCGTTTTGAGACTAACAGGCCTTTGGGTCTAACGCCCCTTTGGGCTAATAAATTGATTTGCTTACACTAATGCTCATATTACGCTTGGCCTTACTATAATTATGTCACATTTTCTTTAACAGAGAGAGTATGTCCGCTAATTACCGTCAAATAAATTACCGTCGAATTTCTGTACTAACAGAAAAGTACTAAATATATGGGAAAAATATTTGTGCTACTTATAAACAGTCAAGTTTTTATTTTACCTTGCATACAGTAATATACGGAAGCTTACGTATAAAAATGTAACCCTAATAATTGAAAACTTTCAGACCGTGAAGTACATTTGAAGTTGGTAAATATATTCGGTCGTAAAGCTGATTAGATGTTTTCTTTGAATCGATTTTTTGACACTGATTAATTAAAATTATCGGAGAATAGAATTCAGTAGCACCTGGAGTATTTCTCTTGCGCAATTATGCCGTACGACAAATGTAGACAGATTAATGGCATAAGATGGAGCACGTTTTCTGTCGTATTAATTAGATGCATTTCGATACGTGGAAATAATTTAGTTTCAGACCAATTTAATATACTACTATTTAACTTCGCTTGAAAATTTCTGCATATCGGATAAATATTTTTTTATTTTGTATTTATTTTGTACAGTCATTAGGTTATTGTTTGATATTGTTTGATATAGGGCGCAGCCCAGGTACCCCTAGCTGGCAAGGCCAGCCTTATGACCAATAATGAGCAGGCCCCTCCAGCCAAAAACAAAGAGCCAACGAGCCATCTGTGTTCCAAACTATCTGAAATCCAAAGCCAAACCATTAGCATAAAAAAATCAGTTTTCATTCTTTTCCAAGAAAACCTCCAGGAAACCAGGCCCGAGCTCCAAATTAGTCATTAGGTTATATGCAATGCCTTCCCCGGAATTCGAACTCCAAACCTTCCGAATACGCGTCGAGTTTGTTTCCCAGACATGCGAAAAAAGGAAAGTGGAAGTACCTTACAATTTATCTATTTACTAGTGGAAGTACCCGATGCCACTTAAGTTACTAATCCTTCTCTTAATAACGATGCAAAAAACGACTCATAGGCATGCATTTAAGTCTGATGTGATATGGAACTCACATAAAAAATTTTAATAGAAAAATGAACAAATTTTCTCTCATTATATCAGCAGCAATGGCACGCAGTTTTTAATGATTTTTGTCTTTCTAATCAAATGATCGTAAAAAGTCAAGTTCCATCCAATATTTCACTTATATTGAATTTCAGTCGATCAAATGTGGCAAAAAAGTAATCATAATTGATCAAATATCAGTAATGCAAACAAACACACAGACAGACATTTTTCTCTATATGTAAAGATTTTGTAAAACTTACAAATTTTTAGCAAACTCTACGATTTGAAAGCGAATAGCAGGAACGCATTTCGAAATAAAGCATTTTTATTTCCAATGCGCGAGACTGTTGCCACTCGGAAAAATGAATGCGAAAATTAGCGTTTTCAGAGTTTTTAATTAATATCTCGGCTAATTAAAGTCGTACGAAGATAGAAACAGTCGAAAGGGCTTCCCACGAATTTATGGAATCGGGAATAATGTATTTAATGTTTGGCAATGCTATTTTTTACTTCGTTGTAAAACTTAGAAATTTTTTATTAACAAACTCCACGATTTGAAAGCGAGCAGTGGCAACAGTTCTTGAAATAAAGCAGATTTTTATCGCCAGCGTGCGAGGCTGTTGCCAGTAGGAAAATGAGGGAGCAAATAACAGTTTCCAAAGTTTTTAATTAATATCTTTGACTTAAGTTGTTTTTTTTTTTTTTTTTTTTTTTTTTTATGACGTCGACCTTTTCAAACACCCAGAAAAGAATTGTAGAAAGTTTGGTGACGATAGCGACAGTAGTGACTGAGTTCTTAGAGAACAAACCGACAGACTTTCTTCTTTATATATATATATAGATATAGATTTAAAAAGGAAGTTAATCGTAAGATTGCTAAAACGGAGTTGCTGATCATTTAAATTGATGAAACATTTATGTTTTCCTCAAATTGTCCACAATAATTTATTATTTCATGCGTTAACTTACTTAAAGCACAGCGTGTTTCAAAATTCCGGGAATACTTTTAAAACTTTATTGTAGCTAAATGAGTAGCTCTTGAAAAAAACGAAGCACATCATTTCAAAGAGTAAAGCAATATTTTTTTTCTTATTGTAGGTGTGACGTATAGTTCCAAGTATCGTCGCTAGGTGATACCATATTCAAGATGGCGCTTTCTGGAGCTGAGAAGGCTTTCTGAGAGCTAGAAATTGACAAAACAAAGAGTGCAACGGATGTCCCAACGAAAAGTTAAGAAGAAATGCAATAAAGCAGGGCCGAACAGAAACGCAATATACAACTGGCATGTAAAGTTTGTTAAAACTGTGTGTTTATATGCCAAGAAGAGATGTGGTCAGCCGGGTGTGAAGTGCAAATGACATTGAACGAGTGAGAGAAGCTTTCACAAGAAGCCCGAGAAAATCTATACGCAGAGCTTCCCATGAATTTTAGAGATGTCAACAATGACTGTGGGGCGTGTTTTGCGTAAAAGATTAAAGATGAAACCATATAGACTACAGTTAGTACAAAAGTTATATCCTAAAGACAAAGACCAGCGATTCCAGTTTTGCTATGTATTGCGGGACAATGATATTGCTTTTGTAAATTCGATCATTTTTTCGGACGAGGCAAACATTTCATACAAATAGGAAAGTAAACACGCACAATTGTAGAATTTGGGGAACAGAAAACGCCCATAACATGGTTGAACACGAGTGAGATTCTCCAAACACTCCAAAACATTGTTGAACACGAGTCAATGTTTTTTGATCAATGTCTCACAAGCAACTTTATGGGCCTTTCTTTTTTGAAGAACAAACTGCTACTGAAGAGTCCTTCCTCTTCAGATTTTGCAAACTGGTTAATGCCATTGTTGCAAACGGAATCAGAGAACATTTTTCTTCGTTAGATGTTTGTTTCTTCGTTCGTTAGATGGTGCACCCCTACATTTTCACCTTGATGCTAATGCATATCCGAACACAGAGCTACCTAATCGTTGGATTGATCGTGTTGGAGCAACAGACCAATCTCTGCTAAAATGGCATCCTAGGTCTCCGGATATAACCCCTTGTGATATTTTACGTGATTATATAAAGGACCTTGCTTATGTTCCTCCTCTTCCCGGTGATATTATGAAATTGAAAAGAAGAATTGTAGCAGCCACTGTCTCGGAAGACACTTTGCGCCGTGTGTGGCAGGAGTTCCACTATCGCGTCGACGTTTGTAGGATTACACATGGTTCCCACATTTGTAAAATGAGTAAATTTTAATTAAATGAGTAAATGTAATGTAAATTTTACACTCTTTAAAATGGTGTACACTGCGCAAAAGAAAAAAAAGGGACAGTTCTATATCTCCCGTTCTACTGGGCCGATTGACGAAATTCAAATTGCCTTTTCCGTGTCTCGAAAGCGCGACTTAGGATATATATTAGATTTATATATAGCTTTCTTCTTATATAGTTATTTTGACACAAAATCGGACTTTTTCTGAAATAACATACCAATTTTTTTCCATATTTCGATTCTACGACTGAAATTATGATTAAACTGAAATGATTAAATATTAAATTTTGTAACATGTAGTGCGAAATTTAAGGAGAAATTCAAAAATTTAACTTGAGAAATTTTTTCAGTTTGAGAAAAGAATAATTCACTTGGCGAACTTCTTAATATGTGGCAACCTATTTTCCTTCCCTTCCATCGTGGAGAGGAGGCAAAAAAGTCAGATCGTTATTGCCTTTTTACATTGTGGATCAGAGTGGAAAAAATCACCATCATTCTACTTTCAAATAATTTTAAGAAAGCGCATAAACCACATATTCGTTATTATCACTTTCAACAAATATGCCAAAATTCAAAACGCGCCAATATATAAATTCACGTATATCTTCGGAAATTTTGAATAAAAAGCTCTAATTTTTGCAGGTATGCTTAGAAATACATCTACTTTAAGATGATTATAAAAATTTTGTAGGTTATAATTCAAAATTTTTTTCGAAAAATTTTTAAAACTACAAATTTTAAAAATAAATCTTAAAAAATGGGCTAATTTTATTTGGAATGAGTCTAAATTTCGAACTGCGTAAGAAGGAATCAATTAAATTTCATAAAAAAATGGATATTAATAAATGCATACCAAAGTGAATTAACATTGAGGAGCTAAAATTTTGAGAGCTCATTTTTTGAAAACTACTCGTGCGATTTTTACAAAACTTAACAGTTTGGCATAATTTGAGTCGTAGAAACGAAATATGGAAAAAACTTGGCATGTCATTTCAGAAAAAGTCCGATTTTGTGTCAAAATAGCCATATTTGAAGAATGCTACACATAAATCTAATACATATCCTAAGTTGTGCTTTCGAGACATGAAAAACGCAATTTGAATTTCGTCAATCGGCCCAGTAGAACGGGAGATATAAAACCGTTTTTTTTTTTCCACAGTACACTTCGCTACTTTGTAATGCTACTCCTTTTATAAGGTATTTCTCCCGCCTTCTTCGCGTACCTTCGTGGTGTAGCGGTCAGCACTCTTGACGGGTAATCGAGAAGTCCGTGGTTCGATTCCCAGCGAAGGCGTTGCTCATTTTTCACGTCTCCTGCTTCAACATAACCACTTAATGTCTCTACAATTTCAGTAGAATAAAAACTTTAAAGTGTTTCTGGACTTTTGAAACACCCTGTATATGCTCCAACTTGTTAAAAATATTTATAGCATCTTCGAGTTCTCTTTTATCGAAACATCACTGATCCGTATACTGCATTAATATCTAACTGATATTCGAAATAAAAACCAATAGTTTTCATTAATTTTAGTGAACTGCATACGAGTATTTCGCATTAGTTCAAGTTTTGAAGATCTGTTGGAATATCTTAATCGAAGCCCGGAATCCACAAGATGTTCATTCATAAAGCCGATGAACGCTGGTAGTTGGAGACAGAATCAAAATTTGAAAACAAATTAATTGAAGAAGCGGTTTCATAGTGTTCACGAAAGTTGACAAAATTGGGATTTTCTGTAACCTCAGATCGAATGGCACATTGCCATTCAGTGACGTCACTTGAAAGTCAACATGGACCTTATAAGAGATAGACTAACCGAGTGGGAGGAGCGCGTGCCCCCCTCCATGTCCGCAGGAAGGGGTAAGGACGATCTGGTTTACATTTTAACACTGAAACCTATGGCGTTTATATCACATAACTGTTTCTAATTATTAAATGCTTTATGTTGTATAAGTAATGACATTATGAAGTCACGCGTTTACAAATAAGATTTAATGTATCTCATTAAAGCACTTTTTACTGCATTTTGCGCATTTTTTCAAGTGTAATTCTTCTATAAACAGCTTTACTTTGGTAAAACGGTAAAACCTCTAAACAGAAAATTGATGAATTTATTTTTGCGTACAAGATTGATAGTACATTGTGCTTTGAAATAACTAAGGCAAAATTAAACAAGATGTGATATATTTTTTTTAATTTTATGAGCATTTTCTTAAAATTATTATAGCATTAAAAGACAATCATTTATTTGATTATATGATCATTAATTGTTAACATTACAATATGATCATAAGATGATTACTTATTTTAATAATTCATAAAATTCTGAGCATAAACTTTTCTGAGTGTAACGGGAAAAAAATAAATAAAAATAAAAGCACTCAGATTTTATATTGCGCCCAAATGGACGTTTTTTAATGTTTTGTGTGTTACCTTTATTTACTGAATATTATGTTCTTCGCACGTAAACCACATAAAATTCAATTCAACAGCAGTATTACAAAATATTTGAAAACAACATAGCTTTAGAATTTCCGCGTTGGAGACAAAAATGTTATTATCCGTACAATCTTGCCATTGCTCGCTTTGAACTCTTTGAGTTTGTTAATCAAAAATTCGTGAAAGTTTCACAAAATATGAAATGGATTAAAACTAATTCGAAATTCGGGCGTCCAAGTCCCATGCTCGGATGGAGGATTATATTATTCAAAATTTCATGGCTCTAGATACTGTCGTTTCTTCACATTGTGAGAGAGATACATGCATTCATGCAGATTCTTCATTATTAAATTTCTCTAAATATAATACAGGGCGATAATATTTGGTGGCTACAATTTGCAAAGTGAAACGGAATTGATAGTGAAACAGCGCAAAATGCCGTTTCGAAACTAATAGTCTTCCTAGGCTACCAGCCCTTTTGGGCTAATAACTTAAATTCGCAGTAAATGAAAAAATCTTATGCCGAACTAAAAATAAATTTAACAAAAATAATCACTATAAAATACTAGCACAATTAATTATTACAGTTAAATACAATTTTAACAGTAGAATAAATGTATAAAAATTATTAAGGTATTAAAAGTGTTTATCATTATTATGTATTATGAAATTTAATTGAAATAAAACTCCTTTATAGAAATTATGCTATAATATTCACCTATAATTTTTAAAAAGCAGCGCAATTTAGAATTATAAACAAAAACTTTCAAAAATTCCTTTTTAGGTATTTTAGTATTTTGTGTTTATTTACACCAACAAAAAGCATAAAAATTCTGAGAGAAAATTGTTTGTTTGAAATGTTCTGTTAGTTCAGATTTAAAGTATTATTTTCTAAAAGAAGTACACTCATGTCCATAAATTAAGGATAATTCGGAGTCACGCGGAAATCGAACCGTAAAATAAATATATCCCCTGTAAACTCACTACACACATCTTCAAGAATCATATGCAAATTTCAGGAAGTAACCAGATGACACCGATGGTACGTCACAATGACGAGAGTGTAAGAGAGTGATATATAAGGAATACAGGCAAAGAAGTCAAATTGTTCACAGGTGCTTTATAAGCATTTCAAAGCAATAACCGAATAGTTATGACACAAAGGACGCATTTGGATGATTTTTTACGTGGTAGAATTATCGGCCGTCTGGAATGTGGGCGTACCCAACTGGAAGTATCAGACGAACTTGGAATTGCCCAGAGTGTCATCTCCAGGCTTTGGCAACGTTTCCAAGATAATGGTAATGTGAGTAGACGTTACAGCACAGGTCGCCCCAGAGTTACAACGCCGAATGAGGACCGATATTTGGCAGTTACTGCCAAAAGAAACAGAAGGAGCACAGCCTCAGACCTGTCTCGTCCGCTCTCTTCATCCACTGGTACGACAATTTCGAGACAGACGCTTAGGGCGGATTGGTCTATATGCTCGTAGACCTGTCAGATGCGTTCCACTTACTGCAACTCACTGCCGCCTGCGGTTAGCCTGGAGTAGAGAGCTTGCATCGTGGACACTGCAACAGTGGGCTTATGTGATGTTTTCCGACAAGTCCAGGTTTAGCTTGCAGTCTGATTCTCGTCGGACTTTCATATGGAGAGCTTCAGGTACCCGTTACCACCAAGAAAATATCATTGAACGACCCCGTTACGGTGGTGCAGGAGTGCTCGTTTGGGGTGGAATTATTCTGGGTTCCAGAACTGACCTGCATGTTCAAATTGGAACCATGACAAGCCAAATCTATCGGGACGTCATTCTAGAACAACATGTACGTTTGTTTCGGGGCGCCATGGGCGCACAATTTGTGTTCATGGATGACAACGGCCGTCCTCACCGTGCAAACATCGTAAGCGAATGTCTTCAATCGGAGGATATCACCCGTATGGACTGGCCAGCATTCTCACCGGACTTGA
>KK119659.1:28365-91739 GCA_000611955.2 Stegodyphus mimosarum
CAGGTTTCACATCATTTGTGCATGCTGGATATGTGGTTGTTAATGAGCTGTTGAGACACTGCTGCTCGTTCCTCTTGTAGCACCAATCGCAGTTTCGGAATCGTTACTGGCGATAAGTTACGTGCTGCCACGGGTCTCCCTAGTAAGTTCCGTACATGCTTGACGGGATTTAGATCCAGAGACCTTGCCGACCAATCCATGTGTTCAATATCTTCACTCTCCAACTGCTCTTCGACAGTAACTGTGCGATGAGGTGGAGCGTTGTCGTCCATGAAGAGGAACTGAGGACCCATAGCCCTTGTGAAAAGACGCATGTAAGGAAGAAGAACCTCGTTACAATAGCAGTCCCAGGTGACGAACCTCCTTGGGAGCTATGAAGGTCGGTCCGGCTACCAAGCATTATGTCTGCTCGAACGAGAACTCCGCGACCTCCAAAACAGTCCCTTTTGATGATGTTGAAGGGGCTATTGCGTGTTCCCCGCTCTATCCAGATGTGCATGTGTCTAGAATCGCAACTCAGACTAAATCTGCTCTCATCTCTAAAGAGTTCTCGTCCCCATTCATTGTCTCTCCAATTCCGGTGTTCCCGGCACCACAGAGAACGCCTTCTCCGATGGGCAGGCGTGGGAGGTACACACTGTACAGGGCGTCGTGCTAACAGACCACCACCGTGCGGTCTTCTGGCCACGGTAAAACGCGATATCGGTCGTCCAGTCGCCTGTGTCGTGTGTCTAGCGATTTCTCCCGCTGTCTGCCGCCTGTTTCTTCTGGCCTGTAAGGCAATATACCGGTTATCTGCGGGTATGGTTCCTCATACTACTAAACGACCACTACTAAACCCCCGGATAGCTGTTCCTGTAATTTGAAATTGCCTCCAAAGTCGTGAAACGATGCTGTGAGCCATTCCGAACTCTGCAGCCACACTTGTCACACTGCGGCCTTCCTCCAACTTCCCAATGATTCGACCTCGGGTAAAAGCATCCAGATGTCGTCTAACAGATTGATTATTCGCCATTTCTCGCCGAGGCAGCAACTCGGTGTGATTTTAACTGCTATACGGCGTGCAATCTCTTTGCCAGAAATACTGATCTTACACCGACAACATGCTTTATACTACTCAGACACTCCCCCATTACGTCTACCTGCATATCTGCGCATGTGCTACCGTACATCACCTTACTTAATCTCCTGATTGGTCTTTCTGTCCGCTCTGCCTCTTCGTTCAGCTGATATGCTAATTTTTCGACTTCGTCCTTAATTTTTGCACACCAGTGTATTTTAAGCGAAAGCTACGCCGGAAAATAAAAAATACAGGAGCACGCGCGTTTAATTTTAAGGAACAGACATCTCGTAATTTATATTTAAATTGAATAAATGTAATTGACTACTGTGATAGCTGTAACCGTAATTTTATTCTTTTGCTTTCCAGAAATCTCGAGAAAACAGAAATTATCAGAACTTTCTCGCGGCCGATTAAAAAGCTTTAAAAAGCCGGAGAGAAACATTTCAGCTTAGTTGTTGTTTAGTTCGCTGCTGTTATTTTTTTTTTTTTTTTTTTTTCGAATTAGCTTTCTCTTTGCATTGCAGTGTATTCTAACGTTTTTAGTAGTTTAAAGGATAAGTTGCTGATTATATTGCGCGTTATTGTGATATTGTACGAATATCTGAGGAAAATTCCAAATTTTTAGTCCAAAGGGACTTTTTCTCTGAAGGACCATTGTTTTCGTTTTGGCATTTTGCGTTGATTCATTATAAATGTCCGATTCACTTTTCAAATTGTTGCCACCAAATGTTATCGCCCTGTATTACATTTAAAGAAATTAAATAATGAAGAATCTGCGTACATGTATGTACATTTCTCCAAATGTGATAAAACAACGGTAGCTAGAGCCATCCAATTTTGAATAACGTACGTTTCCACCCAAATAGGCGCATCTGGAAGCCCATATTTGGAATTTGTTTTATTATCTATTTCATATTTTGTAAAACTTTAATGAATTTTTGATGGACTAACTCAACGATTTAAAAGCGAGCAATGGCAAAGCTCTACGGAAAAAGGAAAAAAAAATTATCCCCAGCGCACGGAACTGTGTATCGGAAATTCTAAAGATAGGCTCGTTTTAAAATTATTTTGCGATATTGCTGTTGAACTGAATTTAATAGTTTAAGTGTGAGGAACGTGATATTTAATAAATAAAGGTAGCACACAAAGCATTAAAAAAATGCCACTTTGGACGTAATTTAAAATCTGAAACCTTTCAGTTTTTGTTTTTTTTCCCCTCAGTAAGAATAAGTTTTATTAACCCGTTATCGGACTGGTGCATTCAATGTACTACGAACTCGCGCGAAGACAACAATATTATTAGATATTATAAGCGAGTTGTATCGAATTCAAAAGACATTAACCCTGCCATTGCTTAAAGAAAGTATTAAGACTGTCGATTCAACGATAGTGAACAAATTGTTTGTGAGCTAGGTATACAAACAACAGCATTATAATTAACAAAAAATAAAGGAAAAGATTTAATGTTAGAAGGTGAAAACACGTTATTTCTTTTGACGAAGTAAACGTTTCGTTCAAGTTAGTCTATGATCCAAAATATCTGATTTGGACAGCACAGGACTTTCCTTGTATACAGCCTGTTAAATTGTACACATTTTTTGCTGCATTTGTTTTAATCTTATTACCTCAAATTTCATTAGCGATATATTTCTAATTCAATCAATTCACTCCTTTCGTAGCAGCAATGCAAAATATATGAAATTCAGATCTTCATTAAAAGCTGCAAAACGCAGAAAAACCTAAAACACCAAATACAATTAAAAGCAGTTAAAAAAAAAAACATTTTTGCAATTAGAAATTAGAGTTTCTATGCAAAAACAAGAAATTCGGCCAATGGGCAAGAAAACAAAATTTTCGGTTCACAAAATTGAAAGTTGCCCTTCGGTAGCCCTGTGCAAAAACACACTGGCGTTGGTGTACCAAATGACTTAATTCACTATTCTGCTTAAAAGTTTCAATTCTAAACAAATGGCGGTCTCGCTAGGTTTAGCGCCACTCAAACTTTTAAATTATTGATTACTCTATAAGATATTTTTCCCGCCTTCTTCAAATGACTTCGTGGTCTAGTGGTCAGCATACTGGGCGCGTATTCCAGAAGCCCGTACTGGCGCCCGAACTAAAAAAAGGTCTTGAATGATAATTCTCCATCACCCGGATTTTCCGATTGGGTCCCGTGAACCCCATTCGCCCTTTAAAAAGGGGAGTATATAAGGTATTTCTCCCGCCTTCTTCGCATGCCTTCGTGGTGTAGTGGTCAGCACACTGGGAGCGTATTCCATAGGCCAGTTGTTCGATGCCGGCGAAGACGTTGCTCATTTTTCATCTCTCCTGCTTCTAAATTCCTAATGTCTCTACAACTCTATACCTATTGCATGCAGATTAACTAAAGGCAACAAAACCTTAACCAGAACATAATAACAACATCCCCCGAAATATTTAATGGAAATCAAAAAAAGAATATGAAAATACCCACAATTGCAATTTTTTACCACAGAAGTATTTTCTTCTGTCTCTCTTCTTAAATTATCATTTTTCCCGCTGAAAAAGCAGACGGAAAAGTAGAATTCGAAGAACTGATGGTAACTGCAAGGAATTCTACCGTACTCCATAATTCGGTATCAAGTAGTGTGTTATCTCGTTACATACAACGTTGGTAAATTAAAAAATGAATTGACCCTTTTCTTGATCGAAAAGAATGTAATGAACTTTCGCCATTTATCCACCAATTGCAAAGCATTAGCCAATTTTATTGGAAACAATAATAAATAAAAGATGCATTTTGCATCTCACAAAAGAGTGGATGAAAGAAAATAGAAGAAATTTTACACAAATTTCACGGGAATGAATTTACAGCTCTCTTTTATGGGTGATAACTTGAACTAAAATTTATCTTCTACTAAAAAAAATCAGCCTCTATAATAAATCTTTTAGACGTAATCCTTTATTGACACAACACTTCATTTATTTTATATGATTTTTAAACAAGGTATCTATGGGACATCGGTTGTTGGCAATGAGTTATTGGTATCCGGAGACAATATGATGACCATTTGGCACTAAAACTGTAGAGACATTAGGTTACTTGAAGCAGGAGACATGAAAAATAAGCAACGCCTTCGCCGGGAATCGAACCACGGACCTCTCGGTCACGCGTCGAGCATGCAGACCACTACACCACGAAGGCATGCGAAGAAGGCGGGAGAAATACCTTATATACTCCCCCTTTTAAAGGGCGACTGGGGTTTTGGGGACCCAATCGCCAAATCGCGGTGGTGGAAAATCATCATCCACCACCTTTTTAGTTCGGGCGCTAGTGTAGAGACATTAGGTTACTTGAAACAGGAGACATGAAAAATAAGCAACGCCTTCGCCGGGAATCGAACCACGGACCTCTCGGTTACGCGTCGAGCATGCAGACCACTACACCACGAAGGCACGCGAAGAAGGCGGGAGAAATACCTTATAAAACTACGCTGGATTGATGCTGACTTTATTAAAGCGGTTAGCCAGAGCGATTTTTACCTAGCTTTAACTCACTACAATATCTTGAAAGGATCTCCAATCGAGTGAAACACTACTATTCTATAAAAATCCTAAAATAAGGAATGTCCATGCCTAATCTTCATTTAATTAGAGATTACTAATATCCTTCTACTCTAAAAATATGTTTATGTCGCTGCTTGAAAAGAAAATTACAAGCATTGATTGGCTATTTTTATTGTAATATCTCATAATGGAAAAAATCAGGATTAAAAATGCACTCAAATCAGAAATTGATTGAAATAAAAAATATTTGAATAAAAATTAATTAAAAATCAGGAATTAAAAATAGAGGTCGCCCTTGACAACAAACTGGAGATAGTCTTCCACTTAAAAGTACAATGTTTTATCACTTTACATGCAAGAAAAGTATTTTCCCAAGTAGTGTGTAAGGTTTATTATACGTTTTCTAACAGTTATTTTAAGTTTTATATCTTTCCTATCTTATTCTAATTTCAGCTTACAATTTCCTGCCAGAATGTGATTTCAGAAACGCAGATAATGCAAATGAGAATGAGTCGTGACTTAACTGACTTCAACAGAGAGAGTCTGATTTCCTGATTAGCGCGCGTTTGCCTTCTGGCTACATCTCTCTTAGGTGTTGCTCCGCTCGGCCATAGCTTAGGCCTTTGCTAGGCTTCGCCGATTTAATTAATACTTAGGGGCCAACTAGTTAGATTCTGATAGCTTCGGCTATATTATTTAAGACCTTTAGTTAAGTTAATTTTAATTCAAATTATTTAAGTTCAAGCCCGAGTGGCGGCTTTATTGTAAAGTTCCAAGTCGGAACTGATTGTAAATATATTGAATAATAAAGGGTTTAAAACCCTTCTCAAGTCTTACGTGTTCTGTTCACACTTAAGCGATTATTCGCTAAGTGTTCGTGGGGTTCTAAGTAAGAACTTAAGATTTAAAGAGTTGAACCCTACAAGTGATATATTGATTGCTTAGTATTGCTGTTTCAAATAATACTGATAGACTATTGCTTCTTTACTTTTCTGAGCTGCTTCTTTATTTCTCTGATCGAATACGATAAAGACATGAGGGGGCATCTTTCTAAGGATATGAATAGGCTTATGAAGGATTTTCTAAGGAGCATGGCTCATATTCACGTTACACATTTAGAAAACCACTAAAGTAAGGCGCAACCAGTTCGTTCGAAGGAATCCAAACCCGGATTTAGCTAACTTGGCTTCTGGTGACCCAGAATAATCTACAGCCAACTCGTTAGAAGGAATCCAAGCCCGGATTGAACTATCTAGTATGTTTAGAGGCATTTTCACTTGACTTCCTGTGGTCTAGAACGTTTTATGGCTAGCCCATTTGAAGGGATCCGAACCCAGATCGAACTATCTGTATTTAGAGGTATTTTCACTTAGAATATTATGCAACATGAATTATATTGTCATTTACACAGATACAATAAAGTTATAAGGTATTTTCTCCTTCCTTTCTGCATACCTTCGTGGTGTAACGGTAGCACACCGACGCGTATTCGAGAGGTCCAGGTTCGAGTCCCGGTGAGGACACTGCTCATTTTTCATGATTTCTGCTGCAAAATAACCTAATGATTCTGCAGTAGAGACGAATTAAAAGGTCGTGGATCATGATTCTTCACCCCTAGGATTTGGCGATTAGGTCACCTCATCAACAGTCACCCTTTAAAAGGGGGAGTATGTAAGGTAGTTTCTTCCTCCTTTATGCATGTCTTCGTGGTGTAACGGTAGCACACTCGGCGCTTATTCGATAGGTTCAGGTTCCAGTTCCGGCGAGGGCATTGCTCATTTTTCACGTCTTCAGCTTCTAAAAAATCTAATGACTCTACAAAGTCACAAATTATACGGAAAAGTCAGTTTACACAGATGAATATTCTTCTGCCAAAAAAAGAAGTGCATTAATTTCTATAGGAGAATGTTACTGTAGAAATGGGCCTTAGCTTGTAGAAACATTAGGATATTTTGGAGCAGGAGACATGAAAAATGAGCATCGCGTTCGCCGGGAATCGAACCACGGACCTGTCGGTTACGCGTCGAGCATGCAGACCACTACACCACGAAGGCGTACGAAGAAGGCGGGAGAAATACCTTATATACTCCCCTTTTTAAAGGGCGACTGGGGTTTGGGGGACCCACTCGCCAAATTCCGGTGGTGGAGAATCATCATCCACCACCTTTTTTTTTAGTTCGGGCGCCAGTGTAAAGACATTAGGATATTTTGGAGCAAGAGACATGAGAAATGAGCAGCGCCTTCGCCGGGAATCGAACCACGGACCTCTCGGTTACGCTTCGAGCATGCAAACCACTACACCACGAAGGCGTGTGAAGAAGGCGGGAGAAATACCTTACGCGTATTAATTTGAGAATGCGTATTAATGTGAGAGCGCATGATCGTAAGGCATGATAATTAATTCAAATTATCTTATTTTCTTCTGATGATACCAAATAATGATCAGTCTTCTGAGAGCAATAGTTTTATTTCCTAAAGCTGTTCATGTACTATCGTTATCTGCCCTTAACGCAGTTTAGACATAAATGAAAATCATAAACTTGTAGTAATAATATCGCTTTAGTTTAACAAAACGTACTTCTTACCGTTTTCTTTTCTTATCTTAGAGACTAATATTACTTAAGCATTTTTTGTTCTTCAATTCTGTTCACTTATGAGATTCATATTCGAAAGACATTTTTTTCCCGCGATGACAGACCTTCTGATAAGTCTATAAATAATTAACTAAACTTTTTTTTTTCTTCGCTTCATGCTTCTTCAAATTGCAATAACAATCTTGGATCCGTATTTAATCTAGAAATATCTCGTATTTCATATCTATTCCTTTCGGACATATGTATCCTTTTGGCAGACATAAACCGCCCAAGGCGACATCATCTCAAATTTTCTATTATTCACTCTCTGATGCTTTAATTCCTCCGAATCGAGGAACTACGCTGTTGTTATCTTATACTAAAGATGTGTCCTATTTTAGATCATAATAAAGTGAAAATTCTATTAATTTAGGTAGCAGAATCATTGATTTGTTTAGTTAGATATTTTTGTGAAATGAAGCAGTAGGGCAACTCAACTCCGACAAAATGAGACCATTGTCTTTCTAGTACTCATTGTTGACAACTTATTGTGTGATGAAAAGGCAAAGATTCATCCATTGTTCTTTGAAATCCATCATGAAGTATTAGATTAATTAAATAAACACTAATTCATTTAATTAGACCTTTTAATGAAATAAATGCATCAGGACAACCCAACAACAAAATTATACCATTAGTTATTCGATGCCTTATTTTATGCAGAAATATAGGGTGATTCAAAAATTCCTCGCAAAAATGTAAAGTAGAGGAGATCGAAATAAGCATATTGTATAATGGAATTTTTCGTGCTGTAATTTTTCTGCTGAAGTGGTGCGTTGAAACGCTGGAGAGCGCTGTTGAGTTCGATAGATGAAGCTCTTCGCTTGCGTAAATCATCATTCCCCATGTGGATTTCGAGCGATAAGGTTACTACAAGCGCCTGAGAGGTAAGTCGCTGAATAGCAGTAGCTCGACCTGCGTTCGACTCCAGGTGAACGGCCTGGCTACATGGGCACTTCATGATTTTCCCCATCTGCCACGCAGATAAGAGCCAGTTTACCTCAGAAAGTCCTCTACGAAAGCATCCTTTCCCATACGCAAATATCAAGAGCGTGCTTTGCCATAATTAAAGAAACCAAAGTAAATTATCATCACAGAATGCAGAGCTCGCCGAAGTATATTTTGTTTATGGGGCTGGGGTAGGTAATGAAGCAAATGCTTGAAGTATGTACAGATAGTGATCCCCAAATACGCAACTTTCCAATGTACTGTCTGCCATTATGAATAAATTTTATGAATAAATTGCAGTTGTGGTTGCACTTTCGAGTACCTCTTGTAAAAGGTGAATCATTACAATATTTGTTTCTTTTGACATTACCTGCCTTTCTTACTTACCTGTGTAAGGTTTTAGTTTAAACTAACAAAGTTTTATGTTAATTTCTCTTTCCTGTGAACTCTTATTTCAACTTTCCGTTAGAATGAGCGCGCGTTTCAGCTTTATGCTAATTTGAAGTGGAGCCAAATTTTGTATTTAAACGTTACCGAGGAACTTCTCGGTGTGAGAGAGCTTTTAGTCTCAGATCACTTCGGCTCTGTTCGACGTTCGCCTGACTAGCTAGTATTTAAGTTCTAAGCCTTAGCGCTGTTACTCTAATACTTATTGAAGTAATTTAAGTGCGTTAGTATTAGCCAAATCTTGCTACTGATCTTGCTTCTATCCACCATTGATAGTTTAAAATAGAGGCCAACCTGGCGTTAAAGTTCTGAGAGCAACGACTACTTAATTTTTTACTCACCTTTATTTTAAATTATTTGATTGTTCAGTTTAGACCCGAGTGCGGTTATTATTTTCTGTTATCCCTTCCGAGTTGGGAAGTGGCTGTAAATAGTGGTTTAATAAAAGGGCATTTTAAACCCTTCGTACGTGCAGTTACACTGAGCATAGCTGCATTCAGCTCACTGTTCGAGATCAGGACTTTGACACTGTTACGAATATGTTCGCCAAGAGTATGCACAGAACACTCAGTCCTGATACCTGTTACTCGCACTCACCTATGTTCCCCATTTCCACGTACACATTCCATCCTCCCCACTATCTGCCTTTATATTTTTACCAGATATTTTAGAATCAGCTTGTATATTGTAACGATAACGATATATGTTTTCAGTGATGGATGATAAAGGTACATGACAATGGAGCAGCTTTTTCGTGAAGCGTAATATACCTCGTTACAAAATGCGAAGATCGACGACATGCCAATATATTAAGTATTTGAAAATAGAAAAGGAGAATCTGCCAAAATGATGTATACGAACATGATTTAAGAAATCCGATGAAGAGAGACTGGCCAGACTATCAGTTGCTGCTGGGAATGTGTATGAAATGCTTGAGAACTTTTAAATTATCCAATTTCTCTATAACCGCTATGAGGACAACAGGCTTGCTATTATTCAATCAGCTACTGTAAAAAGCTAAATTAGTAAACTGTTTGTTTCTTTTGGCTTTAGCTACGAGCTTTCGGCTTTAGCCTGTATGTTTCTGTCTTACCTGTTCTTCATGCTGTTCTTAAGCGCCAGCACTTACAAATGCCGTTTCTGCGTACACATTCAGTTATAAAGCCTGCTTAAATTTATCCTTCTTCCATTTTTGCCAGAAATCTTAGAATCTCCTTACATATTTAGGCCGAAGCAACGTTACCCCAGAACGGCTATTAGTCTCAAAACGGCATTTTCCGTCGAATCACTAAAAGCGTTGTATCACTTTTCAAATTGTTGCCGCTAAATATTAGAACCCTGGATTATATTTAAAGAAATTAAATAATGATGAATCTGCATGAATGCATGTATGTTTCTCGCACTGTCAAAAACAGCGGTGCCTGGAGCCATAGAATTCTGAATAACGTAGTCCTCCACCAGAATATGGGCACGTGGAAGCCGGAATTTGGAATTTCGAACTCGTTTTATTGTCAAAATCAACAATTTCAAAGCGAACAATGGCAATACTTATAAGGTATTTCTCCCGCCTTCTTCGCATGCCTTCGTGGTGTAGTGGTCTGCATGTTCGACGCGTAACCGACAGGTCCGTGGTTCGATTCCCGGCGAAGGCGCTGCTCATCTTTCATGTCTCCTACTTCGAAATAACCTAATGTCTCTACACTGACGCCCGAACTAAAAAGGTGGTGGATGATGATTCTCCGCCACCCGGATTTGGCGATTGGGTCCCCAGTCGCCCTTTAAAAGGGGGAGTATATAAGGTATTTCTCCCGCCTTCTTCGCATGCCTTCGTGGTGTAGTGGTCTGCATGCTCGACGCGTAACCGAGAGGTCCGTGGTTCGATTCCCGGCGAAGGCGTAGCTCATTTTTCATGTCTGATGCTTCAAAATAACCTAATGTCTCTCTCTACATACTGTAGGGGGAAAAAACATTTTTATCTCCACTACGCGAGAATGTCTGAAGGTCTGAAGCTATTTTTAAATATTTTTAGCCCAAAGGGACATTAGCCCAAACGCTCTCGAAACGTGCATGTGTCTGTAAATGAAAAAAAAAAACGCCTCTTTGGGTGCAAAGTAAAATCTGAAAGCTTGCAGATTTTTTTATATAATTATTAATTCTTTTAATAATTCTTCGTGCGTTGAATATCACTAATTAAATATTCAAAATCTCAAGCGTTTACATTCGTTTATTTCCTGAATATATATATTAATTCATGGAATTAGGGTATTGCTTGTTTGATAAGTTTTCGTTTCAACATTTTCTGCATTCTTTGTAACATTCAATGGATTTTTTGAAATTTATTAATTATGAATTTCAATTTTGTCTTTGTGAAACATTATTTCTAAATTTCTTACTTTATGTCTTTGGTTATATGTATATATAATGCCAAAAGTAATTTATATTGACAATTTTATGTCCAAATGATTTGCTGAGTATGCAGAAAAGTTAAGTAATTTTACGCTCGATATTTTTCCTGGAACAAAAGACTATTATTTTCTCGAAAGACTTTTCTTAAACATAAAAAGATAGGATGCTTGTCCACCATCGGCATCCCAGAACAAAGTAGTTCTAAAGTTATGTGGGCATAACCATTTAAATAAATGCCCATAAATTTAGCTTTAGATTCATTTGCATAATTACATCGTGTTACTTACAATCATTATTTTTCCTAGGGTTTCTCAGTCATTTTTCAGTTGTCTTTGGATCAAACGATATTTTTCGCGATCTTTTCGATTTGTTTCAGCCACACCATCATTTAAATAAAGACGTAATTTTCGAAACTTGCAACAGTTGTAAAAGGACTAATTGGCTTAATTTAAAAAGATAAGAAAACAGATTTTAAAAGGATAACTGTATATCCTCACGTATTTTTTTCTCTTCTCTTTTAACGCTAGGTTCTGAAAATGTTCCCATTCTTCGTTTATTGGTTTGCTTTAATGAGATCACGGCAAAACACACTAGGGTTATCTGCCTAAGGGCAGTGATGCCTTCGCGGAAGACTTTCTAAGGGAAACTGGCTCGTATACGCATTACACATGAAGAAAACCACGAAAGCGCCCATGCAGTCAAGTGACAAGTGACGGAGGACGTGACCACTACCCCTTTACTAACAAGTTAATTAGTATAGGGTCACGTCCACCGGGATTCGAACCTCGGACCGAACTACCAGTGTTCAACTACTTAACCGCTAATGGACCTTTTCCCTTTCTTCAGCGGCCGAGCGGTAAAGACGCTGAACACTGGTAGTTCGGTCCGAGGTTCAAATCCCGCGAACGGGCTGGCTGCATGGGCGTTTTCGTGGTTTTCCCCATGTGTAACGTGTATACGAGCCAGTTTCCCTTAGAAAGTCCTCCACGAAGGCATCCCTCCCTTTAGGCAGATAGCCCTCGTGTGCTTTGCCATAATTGAATAACCTAACCTAACCTAACCCTTTCTTCAGCTGTACCTAGTTTTTCCACCTGAGGGCTAGTTGATTGGTAAATTGGTTGTTTACCTTTATTATTTTTATTTTTTTTTTCGATGTATTCAATTTGTTTTTGCGTTTTTCTAACAGCATTTTATCTATTTTATTTTCCCTTGCATTTATTATTTGAAACATGTTTTGTGCAGATTCTTCGTTAAGCCACCTAGACCTGGGGGAGGGGGTTCACACACTTAAGAAACTTTCTAAACATGTGATTTCACCTTACTTCGATTGTTTACGTTTAGCTCATGTTAGCTTTACCTACTACTGATGTGTTCGATATTTTGAAATCCAGATCTTTTGCTCGCCCCTTTCTCCTTCGTTCCTCCAATGTCACTTAGGAATTGCGAGTCGTTAATATGAGGTTCCCCTGGGACTTTACAAGGTACTTCAGACAGATTCATAGCGCAGATCGGCTCAGTATTCGTCAGATATTGTAATGTTAATATTACTATGTATTTTTATTGGTATCTAGGTTTCTTAAATTTAGTCTTTACTATAATTTCTTCTTTCCGCATTCCTCACCAGAATATACATTAGCTTTGAGTACATTAAAGTTGAGGGTTTCAGAGAGTTTCTGACAGTCGTATCTAGCTGTTGGTATTCTTTGCCAACTCTATTCTAAATTAATATTCCGGTTTTAGCAGTGTCGCTAGCCGATGCTTTAAATTACCCTCCGATAAAACACTTTGAACCAGCTTATTTTTTATTCCGTCTTCAGTCTTAGATACGTATCAACGCTTTAATTTAAG
This sequence comes from Stegodyphus mimosarum, assembly GCA_000611955.2. Classification (NCBI taxonomy): domain Eukaryota; kingdom Metazoa; phylum Arthropoda; class Arachnida; order Araneae; family Eresidae; genus Stegodyphus; species Stegodyphus mimosarum. The sequence goes on from KK119659.1 coordinate 41,257, forward strand.
TGTTTTCTGTTGTTAATTGGCATCTGAAAGGGCCAGATGATTAGTGTGCCAGGCTTTACCAGTTTTATGACGCTGTTTTGCAGCCCGCCTATGTACTTGCAGCTGATCTGATCTGTTAATGTAAATTCAAATAGCCACAAACGGAGGGTCATCTGTAAGCACAAGTTGGGCCTTTATGTTCAATATAAAACTGAAACGTCATTTTAAACCTTCGTCATTAACTTGTGAATATTTACGATGTAGTGATAGCTCTCTCTCTCTCTCTGTCTAGTAGGGTCTGCAGGGCTTTCAATTTAGTTCCGGCTACAAGTGTAAACCCTGCAAGTTTTTCAGCTAGAACTTGCAGGAATTCTGAAAAAAATTATGAAAAATCAAAAAATGTTTGTCAGAGAAATTCATTAAGTTCGTTATATCCGATTTTCATAGGTTTGGATTTTCGCTATAGCTATATAAAATAATATTAACTGTATATGAAACAAGATGGTGTCAGGACTGTGTGTATGTTGCATATTCTTGGCAAACGTGTTCGTGTAAATCTTAAGTCCTGATCTTGAACAGGGAGCTGAATGCAGCTATGTTCTGTGGTAGAATACTGTGACTAAGTGGTAGAAGAACTGCACTTTAGAGGGATTTAAAATCCTCTTTTATTAAACCACAATTATTTACAGCCACTTCCCAACTCGGGAGGGATACAGAAAATAATGACCGCCACTTGGGTCTAAACTGAACACTCAGGTAATTTAAACTAAAATTAAATAGAAAGTAAATAACCGTTGCTCACAGAGCTATGAACGCGGGGTTGGCCTCTATGCTAAATGGTGCGTAGCAAGATTTAACTAATACTAACGCACTTAGAATTACTTCAATAAGTAATAGCGTAACAGCGCGACGGCTTAGAATTTAAATGCTAGCTAGTCCGGCGAACGTCGAATAGAGTAACCGTGGTCTGAGACTAAAAGCTCTCTCACACTGAAAGTTTCTACCTTTCGTTTAAATATAACTTGGTTCCACTTCAAATTAGCATAAAGCTGAAACGCGCTTATTCTAACGGGAAGTTGAAATGAGAAGAGATAGAAAAAGGCAAATTAAAATAAAACTGTTAGTTTACTAAAACCTTACAAAGAGAACCAAGAAACTTCCTCATTACATCCGAGAGTTCACTATAAACCGGATTCAAGGGGTTTGACTATATGGCAGTTTCCCCTTAAACAAGCATTGGTAAAGGTATCTTTTCCCACGAAAAATAAGGCTGTTGCACGTTTAAGCTTAACCAATTTGTAGGGTCTACTCGCCTAACTTTTGCTTAGAAACTGGAAGGTAGTGACTGCACAGAAAGAAGGGTTAAAATTACCCTTTATTACACTCTTTAATTATTTACAATGGGTCAACTCGACGCTAACAAACTACACCTGCAAAGTAATAGCTGTTACGCCACGTTTAACCAGCAATCAATGCTAAGCCGAAGCTCACGCTACAACAAGCACAGAGTTTGCCCATACTCTAACTTTTCCTTCTAGAACTTGATGCTTAAACTTTTCCCCCCGCTGGTAGAATTTGCATTACTTCACGTGCGTTACCAAATTTAAATATTCTGGCATTGACAATTAGGGGAATGATGGCTTATAGGAAAGGAACTTTAAATTAAATTTAACTGGTTATTTAAAATAAATATAAATCTCAACGAATTAAACAAATAAGTATTTTCACCGACTTGGATTTCACTTATTTTCTTGCTGATTGAGATACGCATTTCCATAAGATTTAGGTTAACGGGTATTACAAAGAATTTACGCACATCTAGTATGGCTCTGACCGTCAGACCAACAAGTAAAACTATACATCTTGATAACAGTTTTCAAATACTTTAAAAATTATTCAAGTAAATAATTAATTTCCCGTTTAAATGAAAAAAAAATATTAAACATTTTCATTCAAAATGAAAAAGATATTACCAAGATCCAAGAAATATTCATACAAATCTAAAAAAATATCAATTAATAGTGGTGTTCGGATTCCCAAGACTGTGGCAGTTTCAGAACTCGCTCGATGTTTGTCACAAACAGGAGAACGTCGCAAACTACGAAAGCGCAGTATAGTGGTAAAGCCTTAATTTACACTGCATGTTAGACTTAATTTAACAAGGCTGCTTAAATTCAAAGCCATTGTACCATACCGAAATAGCCCCGAAACATAATGCGTTAAGTATTGACGAAGTAAACTGGATACCGCCGTAAGCAGTTCCTGGATATATCCCGCTGTCGTGCTAGAATGATTAATTTCAAAAACATATCTTGCAACTTTTTGTATTCTTCATAAAAATTTGTTTGCTACTCTAAGATGTACATCCGTAACCTGAGAATTCTTTCTATTTCCAGTCATTGAAATACCTAAAAAAGTGTTTTTTACGTAAAATATTAAATATATTAAGGAGGTATTTTTAACAATTTACACAAACTGTTAAAAATATGATAGCTTCAAGTCCTGCCGTCTCAAAGTTCTTCGAGTTCTGCCATCGAATAAATTGATGAATATGGTTTTTGCTAAAAGACTAAAAAGGTTTGGTTTTTACTGTACACAGCGCAAAAAAGACCAAAAAAAAAGTGTGCACAGTTCTATATCTCCCTTTCTACTGAGCCGATCGACGAAATTCAAATTGCGTTTTTCATTTCTCGAAAGCGCGGCTTCGAGCATTGTTCTAATATAGATATTTTGACAAAAAATCGGACTTTTTCTGAAATGACGTGACAATGTCTTTCATTATTTCGATTCTACAACTCAAATGATGACAAACTGCCAAGTTTTGTAAAACTCGCACGAATAGTTTTTAAAAAATTAGCTCCCAAAATTTTAGCTCCTCCATGTTAATTGAATTTGGTATATATTTTTTAATATCTCTTTTTTTATTAAACTTATTTAATTCTTCGAAATTTAAGTTCCTTCCAAATAAAATTCGCCCATTTTTTTATGATTAATTTTTAAAATTGGTATTTTTAAGTAATTTTTATAAATTTTTCTAAAAACTTTTGAATTATAACCTATAAAATTTTATCATCTTCTTAAAAAAGATGTATTTCTAAGCATACCTTCAAAAAATTAAGAGTTTTATATTCCAAATTTCCTAAGATATACGTGAATTCACATATTGGAGCGTTTTGAAGTTTGGCATATTTTTTATAAGCGATAATATTGCCAAATGTGGTTTACGCTCTTCGTTAAAATTATTTGAAAGTATGAAAAAAGAAAGGAAAATAGGTTGCCATAAATTAAGAAGTTCGTCAAGTAAATTATTCTTCGCATAAACTCAAAAAAAATTGCGCCAAGATAAATTTTTGAATTTCTCCGGTAATGTCGCACCAAATTTTACAAAATTTAATATTTAGGCTTAATTTAAGTCGTAGAATCGAAATATGGAAAAACATTGGCATGTCATTTCAGAAAAGTCATTTTGTGCCAAAATGCCTATATTAGAACAACGCTATATATAAATCTAATACATATCCTAAGCCGCGCTTTCGAGACATAAAAAACGCAATTTGAATTTCGTCGATCGGCTCAGTAGAACGGGAGATAAAGAACTGTCCTTTTTGTGCGTGCGTGCATTAGACGCCGTTTAATTTGATCACGGTTATGCTATCACTCGAATATTGTTATTGAATGTCTAACTAAAACATGGGAAATACATAGCTTAGAGTGATTAACAATTCGGTTAATGTCATCAAAATACTATTGAAAAAATATTTTACTGAAGTAAAGTCGCCAAACAAGAGATAAAGCTGCCAAATAAGGTATAAAAAGATTATAAAAATTTCCAAGGGTCAGAAAATGTCTCCAGGAAAGGGATTATGTCACCAAATAGCTTATTTTCGAACTTAACTAACCATTTGGGCAAAACAAACAACCCGAGTTTGGCACAGATTTTGAATAATTCTATCGGTTTTGAGGATCATTAGATTTAGGTCCCCTTCTTCAGAAGCAAACAAATTTCTGTAACTTTTCCCCCTGCTAATAAAAAAAGAAAATATAAGGAAAAAAATATATATACGAGTTTTGTCACATAGTAAATGCTTTGGATAATTCTATATAAAAAAGTCTCCACATATCATCTGCAAATTAAATTATTTGACTTCTTAAAGTTTTAAAAATGCAAAATTTTTCACTATTTAAAAAAAAAATCCTTAAAACAAACTTATCTATATTACTGGCATAAGTTACTAATGTTCTTTTTTAGTAAAGATGTCAAATATTTTCAAGGTAGTTATTCTGTCTCGTGAGTTTGAATTGAAAGGGTAAAATAACCTTTTAATTAATTAAATTATTTAATAAAACTTCGTTTCCCGTTAGTCTTCGCTGCTTGGACCTTACCAAAGAAATACTCCACTCCAATTCTGAAAGAAATATTCCTTTAAAATTATATATAAATTAGTTTATTTTGCTGCCATAATGTTCAGCATTGAGTTTGTGATGATGAACAAACAGATTTTTTTCGTAGAGGCGAAAGTAAAAATTTTTTGAGAAATCCTTCTAAGAATCCTAAAATTTTTTCTTGTTTACGTAATCAATTGTGGAAAAATATATTGGTACGAATGTTTTATACATGTAAATGATTTTAGTGAAGTTATATGTAAAATTGTAATATTTCTAGTAGAACGTGACACAAAGCCCCTCGAAAATGCGAAGCTTTCTTGGAAAAATAAGATTACAGGAGCAAATCTATTTAACAATAAGTAAATGGCTATATCGCTAAATTGGCGATATATCGCCAAGTTGTTGATGGTTTTGGTGACTGATTTTTTTCGTCAGATTTGACGATAAATCGCCAGAAGTCGCCAACATTGGAGACATTTTTGTCGGTGCCTATACAGCTGCAGTTGGTACTGTAATTGATCTCTATATATAACTGTAACCGTATTCGCCTTCAAGTAATTTCGAGAAACGAGTGGTATAAAAGATTTTCCGGAGGCCAGGGGAAAACTATATAAGACCAGAGAAAGTATCAGTTCTCATTTTTTTAGTTGAGAGTTGACTTGGGAGTGTTAAAAGATATCCGTGCGAGCTTCGCTCTTTAGATGCGCTTTACACTGCGTTGTTCTCATTAGTTTGAGATGGTAATTATTGGTTTTGCTCTGTCGTAATGAGAACAGCTGTACGAGAACCTTTGTGGGAAATTCCAGAACTGTAAAACATTTCTTTCGAGAAAATAAATTTTATCAAGCTGTCATCGATTCTGTGTGCATTCAGTCCTTTACGAACCCATATGCACGCAGCAATATGAAGATTTTCTACCTACGGCAGGGTTGATTTCATGAAAAACTTTTTTAGAAAGTCACTACGTCGTATTTAAAGTACACACTGGAAAAAAACAAATCCAACGCGCCAGCCTATTTGCCCAGAATTCACTACAGATCGAATTACCTATGCTCAGCGCCCTTATCCTTTCATTCATTGATATGGTTTTACTGAAGCAGTTCAACTGTTAGATTTATCCCATACGGTACTTCAAAAAATATTTCTTCCACTTATATCATAAAGATTGGAGTAATGTACTAGATGCTCGCTTCGAGTATGACTCTTGCGTTACCTTTCCCGAGTTACCCCCCCCCCCAAAATTGGTGAACTCTGTAGTTGAAAGCTGTCATAAATGCTGCACGATATTCTACAAAATATTAACAGAACTACCACAATATTTACTAAATGTGCAGATTTCTCTAAAGCGTACGAAGACTTTTGTGAGGCAAAAAGAAGTTTCAATAAATTCATAAAATGCGTAATATATTTTTACTAACAGAAATTTATAGATATTATTAAAAAAATTCTCATTCTTGATTTTTATTAATGAATAAAGCAATATTTCGTTGAAACTCGTAAGTGTACGAACACTTTTGGGAGCCAGTGTATATGTAGATTGAAAATTTTAAAAAAATGACGTAAGTAGGACTTCCTAAACAATATCCCGCGCAATTGCTGTTAAGATTGACATAAAATACTTATCTGATTATATTAAAACTAAACAGACAAAGAATGAACTAAAAAGTTAAAATTTAAATAAATTGCTAAAAACGTTAAGTTAGTGGAATCTATTCAATTAACTTGGACTGAATTAGAAAAGTAATTACTATATGAAAGTATAAACAATACCAAATACAAATATTGAATACAATAGGGAAAAGCTGTATTATCACCGTCAGATTCAAATGTTCCAAGAGGTGGAAGAATTTCAGACGATAAAAACCTCTTTTTTCTAGCATAATCAGTTACGTTTCTATTCGCTTCCAAGTAGCTGCGGCAACGAAATTAATAATTTTAAATTATTTGCACTTCTGAAAATTAAAAACGCCGCCTCTATATAACAAATTAATCAGAACAAAAGTAAATCAACTGTAATTCTTCAGATAAAAATTCAATGCATCAAATATTCGCATAAAAAAAATGGCTAAACTACCAAAAAGAAATTCTATACATGAAAATCTACTAACAATAGCAAAAGAAAAAATCGAATTTTATACAATCTGGAATTAATTAAATTAAACTTTCATCTAATTTAACTTATTCGTGACAAAATACAAAAAGAAATAATGAAATAAGCCAAGAGAAACTGTACTTACTCCCAAGCTTGAAATCACTAAAAACATCACTAGTATAAATTGCTGGTTGAAAAAGGAGTCAAAAGAAATGTAAATCCGGGTTACTATTGGCGAATTTTAATCTTATGCTGGCGAAAGAAGTTTCTTTTTAAAGAAAAACAACAATTTTCAAATGGATTAAATAATTAGTCCAAAGGGATTTAGTCCCGAATGATTATTCTTTTCGTTTTGCGATTTTGCGTCGATTCACTCTGAATGCCCGATTCACTTTTCAAATTGTTGCCACTAAATGTTATCGCTCTGCATTAAAGTTTAAAAAATGAAAAATCTGCATAAATGTATGCATGTTTCTCGCAGTGTGATAAAACCTAGAGCCATCGAATTTTGAATGACGTAATCCTACTGCGAATATGGGCATCCGGAAGCCCTAATTTTGAATTCGAAATTTGCTTTATTATCGATTTTATGTTTTGTAACATTTCAACGAATTTCTGATTAACAAACTAAATGATTTCAAAGCGAGCAATGGCAACACTGTACGGAAAAAAAAAAACATTTTTATCTCCAGCGCACGAGACTTACGGAAATTCTAAAGATATGTTCATTTTAAAACGATTTTGCGATATTGATTTGGAACTGAATTTTATGGTTTGAGTACGTAGTACATGATATTTAATAAAAAAAAGGTAGCACACAAAACGTTAAAAAAACGCGCCTTTGGACGTAATTTAAAATCTGAAATCTTTCAGATTTTTTTTTTTAAATTATTAAATTCTGGCAAAAGGTACGAAAAATGAAAAAAAATATGAAAGTTTTCAAAGGGCGCTTTTTTCATATACACGTACACGTTTTGACAGCATTTGGCATGCTGTATTCAAATATTTAAATACAGCATATCTTTAGAATTTCCGATACACAATCTTGCGCTATGGAGATGTTTTTTCCCTCGTCCAGTGTTGCCATTTCTCGCTTTGAAATCGCTGAGTTTGTTAATCAAAAATCCGTTAAAATTTTACAAAGTATGAAATAGACAATTAAACTAATTCCAAATTCGGGCTTCCGGGTGCCCATATTCGGGTGGAAGACTACGTTATTCAAAATTGGATGGCTTTCGTTGGATTCAAAATTGGATGGTATCGTTGTTTTTCATAATGCGAGAAATGTATATTTATGCAGCTTCTTCATTAGGGAGATATTACACTGGTTATCATAAATTAAGGAAAAATCACAAAAATAGCGATAACTCTCTCAAAAGTAAGCCAAATCGTGTAAAACTTGAATATGTTCCCAAGTAAGAGTAGCTGAGTAAAACTGCAATACGCAAATCAGTGACGCTGCACTCGGAATACGTCATCTGCGAGGATCATGAAAGTCCCTGTTTGAGAGCAAGCCCACATATTTCACTGTGATAGTATCATCAGAAATCTGAGATAGCCAATTCGTAACAATGACCTCCAGGCATCATTTGCCTGCAGAAGTACGATGGAGAGCCATTCGGAGACTAGAGGCAGGACAAAGTCAAACAGAAGTGGCCAGATGCCTAAATGTGAGTCCTTCTGTGGTTCATAGACTTTGGAGGCAATTTCAAAGACAGATTTGGCATCTAGGAGGTTCAGCCAAGGACGAACAACTGCTACGACGAGCGAGCGCCGATGACCGATATTTGACATTATGTACACGCAGGAATAGAACCGCTACTCCGACTCTTCTTAGATCCTCCCTTGCTGGAGCCACCGGAAGGTTGGTGTCAACGTCGACTGTGCGTAGAAGGCTTCACGAAGGTGGTCTGTATGCGAGGCGACCAGCCATCTGCGTGCCGCTCACGTCACGCCATAGGACGGACCGTTTGCAGTGGGCACGATAACATGTCCGCTGGATACCTGATCAACGGAGGACTGTTCTCTTTACGGATGAGTCCTGGTTTAATCTAGAAAGCGATAGTAGGCGTTATTTGATATAGAGGAACCTGGAACCCGTTCCCATCCGTCAAACATTCGTGAAATAGATACGTACGGAAGAGGCAGTGTCTGTGTTTGGGATGGCTTCTCTTTTGGGTGGACACACAGACCCCCATGTCTTCCCAAGGGAAACCGTGAATGTTCATGTTTATAAATATGACATTCTCGATGCTTATATGCGCTCATATGCCGGGGCAATAGGTGATGCTTTCCTGTTACAGGACGACGACGCAAGACCGCACAGGGCCCGCATCGTAAATGATTATCTTCAACGGGAAACAATTATGCGCATGGAGTGGCCAGCTCGATCCCCGGACTGGAATCCTATCGAGCACGTTTGGGATGCTTTAGGGAGACGTCCAGCTGCTCTCAATCCGCCCTCTCAGACCCTTGCCGCACTTGGAACTGCTTTGCAAGAGCAATGGCTCTCGCTTCGTATGAAACTGATAGACCACATAGTTGAAAGCATCACACGTCGCTGTATGTGCTGTATTGCTTCTAGAGGCGATCCTATTCTATACTGAAGGTACTTTTCCTATAGCACACTGACACCTTCGGATTGTTCTCATTTTACACATGAGTTAATTTCTATACTACCATAATTGTCTAGTAATTTCTTTACCAAAATAATAATGAATTGAGATGAATGAAAATAAAGATTGTGATACTCTTCTAGCTCAGCTGTGTTAAATGCATCATCATGCCTTTAACCTCAACCACTACTGTCTTCTCAGGAACAACTGCAAGTTGTTAAAAGTACCAGTGTCATCTACACACTTAAAATATCACATATGTATATATATATTCATCTCAAAAGAAAAATTATTATGCATACCTACAATGTGAATCATTATGTGAATAATTACAAAGGTAACAAAAGACTAGCGAGTCACTAGCTGCCAATGAGTAAAAACATCAGAGCTTCGACAAGCACATTTAAGATTGTTTTCATGAGTAAAGGCAGCAATTGATGTTGACGCTCCCTGTTTTTCATTGTTTTCCATTTCAAGTTCGGATCATTTTGACGCTCCATATTTTCGACAGAGGTTCGCTTATCGGAGATCGTTATTGTGATGAAGTTATCCTACTGCATGTCTGTCATTTCCGGGATGCCATAGGTCCCATTTTGTTTTCATGGATGGCAACGCACAGCTACACAGGACTCATTCTGTTGAGGAGCTTCTGGAAAGTGAAGATTGTAAAGTTCCTTTACATTAATTAACCAGTTATTTTATGATTTATTATTTTTCTTAAATCTCTATTTAAACCTTTCACAATAAAATGAAGACGATATTTAACAGTTAACAATGTGACAAAATTTGAATTCTGTACTTCTTACGTTCATTTTGATTATACTTATTCAAGCACAACAATGATTAATTTAAAATTCTTTATTTAAATAATGCAATTTTAAAAAAGATATAGTTATCATTTCTCATCTTCTTTCTTTCCTATTTTATCTACATTTTTTATTAATTCTTCAGGATCATTTTTATAAAGCATAAAAATTCCTTGAACTTCTGCTATGCTCACATCTCTGTTCAATTCTATTACTGCATTTGCAAAATTTTCTGCAAAACTGATTGCCATTTCAGGATAAAATCTCTGATACATTTGTTTGAGTTGATAAGTTGTTGCAAATCCTATATATTCTTTAACGTCTACTCGTCCGGGTCGTATTAATGCTGCATCTAATCTGCAAATGAAATTATAATTTTTTAAATAAATGCTTCCAAATTTTTCAAGAATTAAAATATCAATAATATACAAAAAATACTAAATTTAATAAGAAAAACAAAGGGGAAAATGAATTTATCAGAAATCGTACATACATGTATGCACACATTTAATTCTAGAATTCTAAACAGAAAATACACATACTTTTGTGAACTGAAGCGGACTACAGAGCTGGCAGCTTCTAGAATATATGGGCATCAAAGTTGGTCTTTAGTTTGGAATGTGAAAGAATGTTTTTGGTAGTTGTGTCTGTACTTGTATGAGTTTTGTGTGCTTCAATAAAGTGTTCTCATGTTTTTCAGAATAATTTTCGTCTTCCTGGACATTTACAAAATGCCCCACAACGGGTAGAAGCGAACCCACGATTTAAATTTTAGCTTTTCGTTCTCAACACAAGAAATTGGTACTCTCTGAGGAAACAGTGTTTTTGAATTGAGATATTTGAAGTTTGAATAATTTTCTGGATATGGATTTCAATACTTTCAAAGCGCAATAGAAGGGACTGAGAACATCATTTACTCTCTCAAGAAAACTGAAAATGAATTGGTTAGAAAAGTTATAGATTTAAATCAGGTTCCCAATTTAAAGCTACAACTTATTGATAAGTTCCAGCAAATTCAGTGTTCTCAGTGATTAATTTCTGAGTTTACCGAAGAATGAAGATATAAGCAATTTACACTAATGATTTTGAAGAAGCTGAAACCTACAGAGACAGACAATTAGAAATTTTTGTTAAATTGCCAATAAACAAGACTGCAAGAAGCCTCTGCAGCTAGAAATGAAAAAAGAACATTTTAGCTATCAAAAGTTAATACACAATAATTATTATTAAGGAATCATGTATGTTTTTTATGTTTTAAAAAAGCAGATCATAAACAAATTTTGTACTGTTAAAAATCAGCTGAACTGTTCCCAGTGTAATAATGGTATTATGTGGCCTAAATAGCAAAAAGAAAGCATGTAAAACTGAGAATTTTCTGTTTAATTGTCATAGAAGCAAAACTGTTTACTTGCAAATCCTTTGCATAATTTTTTCGAGCACAAGGTCAAGAGAAAAAATTCATACTTTGCGTGATTCAACTACCCAAAGTAATTATGTGAGCGAAAGAATTATGACATTATTGAATGTTTCTTCACTTAAGAATGAAACTGTACTGCAAGTGTTGTTTGAAAGGAGAGATGAAACACAGCCAAAGGAACATAAAGTATTTTCTGTCACAGTCAGTGATTTAAAAAAGTCATAGGCTTGCAGTTTTGAAGTTCTTTCAGAGGAAAAGACATGCAGATTTATTCCAAAATTTAATGATTGTAGAATTTTAAATGACTTGAAAAGAAATCAAATACACTCAATAGAATCTTTCTATGAAGAAAATGAGACTGACCTTTCGACTGGGCTGAGGTTTAGGAAAACTGCTGACTGAAAATTTAGTTGAGCTAGATTCAGGTACAAGAGCCATGAAAATTAAACGTGAGTGGATGGCAATTGGACAACAGAGTTTATGTGCAAGTGATAGCATTTAATGACTCTCACAGAGTCATTAAAATAATGCATGTCAGGAATATTTCTTTAAGTGCATTATGGGAACTTGAAATTTTAGGAATAGATGATTTGTATCAAAATGTTAAGGAGAAAGATAGTTTACCTGATTTTGAAGGCAAAATGAAAATTCTTCCCAATGGCAGATATGAACTAAAATTGCAATGGAAATGTGATGCTATGCATTTAACTAATAATAAAGAATTAATCTGGAAGAGGCATAAAAAAGTCATTAATACATTAAAATGTATTAAACTTCTAGATGATTATCAAAACGTATTCCAAGAATGGGACAAAATGAGTAGCACTGAATGCATACTGGAAAATGAACTGAATAATGGATGTCACTATTTGCCTCATAGGCCAGTGATTAAATTATATAGTAAAACTTCAAAAATTCGTCCCGTTTTTTAGGCTTCTCGCTCCCGGAGTGGGCAACCCTCTTTAATTGACTGTTTATTTAAAGGAATTAATCAGTTTTAATATCCAATTTTATTGATCAGTTTAGAATGTATCTAATCAGTGTAAGTGCTGGCATTGAAAAAGCTCTTTTGATGTTATCTATTGCAGTCCAAGGAAAATATTTTCTTAAGATTTTTCCCCCCATGTAATGAATAACAAAAAGTTTTTAGACATTCTCAAGTTGTATTTGAAGTTTGTTCCAATCCCCTTATGTGTTTAATGCATCTATAAAACACCTTTTAGAAGACTGCTCTTCATCATATGATGAAACTGCTGAAAATGTGAAACTGACACTTTCAGATGTTGCACTAATTTAGAACCATTGGCATGTGAAGGAAAATAACTTAAAGAAGTTAATTTTGTCAACAGTACAAAAGATTTTCATCTTCTTGGCTTGTTAACTCTAACAACATTTCTTCCAAAGATACTGTTACAAGATTTACGGAATTGTGAATTAACACCAGGTATTGTGAATAAATTCTCAAAATGGTATAAAAATGTACATGAATTTAAAAAATGTGACTTGTTACATGGCAGTTAATTCATTTACAGAATTGCATGTTTTTGTTGATGCATGCATCTTTGTGCGATCGAAGCTAGTTTTCATTAGAGCAAAGTCTAGAGTAATTCCTCTCACATCCCTGAGTATGCCATAGTTGGACTGGATGACTTGTAGAACAGGTGCTGGGCTTGTGAATACTCGCACCATACTTGGTCTACCAGATCTTAACACTTTGGTCTGATTCTACTACAGCCATTTGATAGGTAAAAAGAGCTAGAAAACTGGCCAGTTTTTGCGACCAACCAAGTTACAGAATTCATTTAGTTCAAAACTATTATTCATCAGATGTAAAATCTTTGAATTTTGTTATATTTAAAGATAAGGCTAATACTTTAAGAATAAGAACTAAGAAAATTCACTCAAATGATGAAGAATCATTCCTATATTCAATACTGTTACCAGATAAGTGGGAATTTACTCGGTTATTGATCAAATTTTTACACATAAAGAACTGTCACGTTAGAATTCAAATAATGTGAAATTTATTATAAGAAAGGTTTTGGAAATTAAAGCTAAGGAAACAATTAAGAATATTTTATATAGTTGCATGATATGTAAGAGTTTTAAAATTAAATCTATGCCAAGTAAAGCTACACCTTTGCCACCAGACCAAGTTATTGCAGATTGCATAGCTTTCAAACTCAAATGAATTGATTTGACCAGGAGTTTGTTTCTGAAAACTGGGAAAAAAGTATGAATAGCATTGTTTACTTTTGCAGCATTTCAAGTCATTCATCTGGAACTGGTAAATTCTTTAACCTCTGATGCTTTGATGCTTAGGTGGTTTATCGCTAGATGAGGAAGGTCAAGCACAGTTTATTGTGACAATCAAATGAACTTCAGACAGACATTTAATAACCTTTCTAAACTAGATTGGGACAAAAATTTCTACAGAGAGCTTAACACATAAAATAATTTGAAAATGTATACTATACACCACAGCTTGTTGGGGAGGCTGGTGGGATAGGTTGCTTTGCATTTCAAAAAAATTGTTAAAACATACTTTAGATAAATCTGTATTGGTGGGGAGGCTGGTGGGAAAGATTGTTTTGCATTGCAAAAAAAATTTTAAAACATACTTTAGATAAATCTGTATATATAAACATATCAAAAGATCCACCAGAATTGATTCCTTTTACAGCCGCTATGTTTCATATGGAAAATCACTGTTCCAGTGTAAGGGGTATCTATGATTTTGATTCCCAAAAATTGAATAAAAGATTATTTGTATGTTATTCTGTATACCACAAATTTGACAAACTCCATGGAACACAGCAAGCATAAACTTCAAATTCATAGGTGATTGTTTAATATAATAATAAAAAATCTGAACTCTGGTACCATGTTATGCATGTTTAATTAAGTGCATGGCCAACTAAAAAAGCTAGGAAACACTAACTTAAAATTTAATTATTCTCCTCACTAATTATCTCAGCATACCATATGCTTTACTTTCAATTCAGTCCACAACCCTCTATAAAATTATAATTACTTCTAGACCTCTCATCTTCTAGCCATGAGCTCAAATCCTTTTTGAAAAGTTATTCATGAAATAATATAGAAATCATACACGGTAAAATATGATTTCACATAGGAAATTCCAAATCCTAAACCCTTGAATGGTAGTGAGAATGGTAGTCCTTGAAGTGAAAGTGATAATCCGTAAAAAATATGCACTTTGACCAAACTAAAAGTCAGTAAAAAAAACAAGGATTCTGATCAACTTAAGTCAGAAATAGCAATTAAATAAAGGTAAAAAAGAATACTTTGTCTACCCATCTGGAAAAAGCAATATTTCATCTGGCAATCGCATATACAGAAAAATGTGTTAATAGAAGAAAATTTATGAAAGCAGTAGCAAACAATTTGCAATAACTTTCATTGTTATGTTAAAGAAAGAAACTAGATAAAGGCAGGCAGCTACAGTAATGAACTCATACAGCATTCTGGTAGTTAGATTTAAAATATAGTTATAAAAGTGGTTATATATTTCATTGTTAATTATTATATATTATTATATTATATTAATGTCATATTATTTATTGTTAATAATAAGTGGTTATATATTTCAATCTCGATCTATAGCCTGGGTTGTTCTTTACCAAAAATGGAAGATGTAGCTTCCTCTTCCTCATGGGTGTAAAACTGATCACCCTTTATGATGCACTTCAGTTTTACATTTTGCTTTCATCATCATATGACTATCAGCAGATAGCAGCTTGAGAAATGATTCATGTAATGATGTCTAAACAATTTATTTGTTAAATATAAATAACTGAATACCAAACAGCATGGTAAATTCTTATATTGCATTATGCTTTGATGATTAGAGACTTCAGCTAACTTCATTCCAAAATGTTAAGTGTTTAATGAGGAGAAATTTAACGGAAATTTCTTTTCATATGCAAAAGGGAAATTTTTAAATGATAAACAAAGGCCAAGTGATTATATGTAGTGCTGTTTGAATTGGGAATAATTGATATGCTATTCAGATAAGCCCAGGACCAGTGCCAAAGCTGGTGTAACAGAATTCATGAAAATTAAAATTTTAATTAAAATTTGTAAAATTCAGAGAAGCACTGAATAAGAAAATTAAAGTATTACAAAATCTTTAGAAATTAGTAAAGGTGTTGGAATGCAAAATTTAGGAGCAGGAAAATATTTAGAATTTAGGGAGACACTTGTAGCAGAGCTTAGGACCAACAGAGAATACATTGGGTCGCAAAATGGCTAGTACTGAATAAATCTTAAGTATATGTGGGAATTTATTTATGCAAGGCTCAGATAAATTTTAAGCGTGTGAAGGAAATAAGCATAAGTATAATAAATAATTAATCTGATATAATTCAGGTTTAACTTTGTAAGTATGTAATAGATGCAAGATAAAATTTAGCGGACATGTTTTTAGGTCACCAACTTCATGATACATTGCCAATAGTATGCAATGGATGCTAGCTATGTTTCATGATGATAGCTGTAACTTGAAGGTTTTCAGATACTGCAAACAAAAAGCGAAATTTTCCAATGAATGTAATTTGTAAAGAAATGTCGAGAAGTAGTAATAAATAAAGATGATATAATAGAAGTTTTTCATTGCAATGACAATGCCCCAAAAATCAATCAATTAACAGAAGGCAAAATCAGTAGTATGGTTCAAAATCCAGCAAATATTGCTACCGATGCTGAAGAAAGAGATAGAAAAAGCACAAAAAAATTTCAACTGACACTTTAGTAAGCATTCTCAACACACAATCACAATTAAGGTCATAAATGCTTCATTATTTCATACACCCCTGTTTCATACTTTCAATTTTACAATTTGTATATGTCATCTTGCTAGATTTAAGCTGATGATCTAATATCATGAAAAATCCCGAATCCAGAATATCTGAAATTGCAATATATCAAGATCTTGGACTTTGTAACGTATTTCTTGGTAATTTATATTGATGATTTAGTTATAATTGATTTTATAAATGGTAACTATTATCTACATCAGAAAACCTACATAGCTAGACTTGAGGAATAACCCTAAAAGTCAAATGCAAATATCATTTACAGTTGGATTAAAACTGAACACTTAAGTCAGTTTAAATGAAATTTCAGAAATTGAAAGAATAAGTAAACTTCACTATTGTTCCTTGCATCATCCACACTGTTCCTTGGAAAGCATATACACTAAATTTTCAAAGATTTAATATATATGATCTGTTATATATGAAAGCAAAGTACATAGGAAATCATCAAAGAATATATATAAAATCTTCAAAGAAGATTCTTCTGACTTCAGAATCTTCTGAGTATATATGAAATCTTCAAAGAAGATTGTATATACGTATCCATGGAAAAAAACAGATTCCATACAGAAAAGTTCCAAACAATGTTTTTTACATACCTTCCTCAGTTCTAAAATATGTAAAGACATGGTTACTCCCCACCAGTGTGATTTTACAGCCCGCCAATGAATTATTCAGCTTGAAATGCACTCATTTTCTAGTAACCAGCTGTTCAGTCACTACTAAAAACAAATTCTTCCCCCTCTTCTCCTCAGAAAAGTTTTATTTCAAAACCTGAACTCTTCCATTCCATCACTATTCTGACTGAAGTATGATCATGAAGATCCAATGATCCTCTCCTCTTCTAAAATGTTTGCAAATATCTTGGTTCTAATGACTGGGCTTGACAAGCTTTAATATAACAATACTACATAATGTGACATACCACACATTCAGCTTAATGTGATTGTGATTAATGTTAACATTCAGACATTGTTATCAATATGCAGAAGTCCTGCCTGTTTGTATATGAAAACATGGAAAATACATTGCTTACTGTGATCAGCAATGCAGTTGATATAATCATACGATTACAGAATAATTTTTAAATAAAATTTTTAAATAAATTATAAATTTTACCCAGTTATATCAGAATATAAAATATTCTATAAATTAAAAAATACAAAATCTGTACCTTTTTACATAGTTTGTTGTCATGAACAGTATACGAGCTTCAGCTGACACTACTCCATCAAGCATGTTTAAGAGACCACTAAAAGTTACTCTGTTTAAACCTTCATAAGCAACTTTCGCTGCAAGAAATCAAAAAAATTATTAAATTTTTGAAAGTTTGAGATGAAATATAATTAAATGTAATTTTAAATTTAATTTCCAACCAAAAAATAAATGGTGACAATAGTAGTAATTAAAATACATTGTAACCACATATCCCTTTAAATGTTTTAAAGCATTCGGAAAACTTAACATTAACGTATATTAATACTGTATTTACTCACATATTTCTCCTCTTTTTTCAATTAATTTTACTTCTTGAAAACTGGCAAGGGAAAAATATGTGGAATGCACTATTTATAAAAAAAAGCTTAAATGATACACATAGCACATTAAAAAAGCTCACATATATACACACTAATACTATTATATTTTGCATTTCAAAGGACTTATCAAATTCAATAATAATATTTTTACTTACCCAAAATATTTCCTATTTGTGCATAAATTTACATTGTTATTATAAATCATAAATTTCTAAATCATATGCTGAGAAAACTAGGATGGAAAATGCAAGGGGAAGAAATATGCGAGTAAGTATGGTATTTTATTTAAATCACTAAGAATTTTACACATAACAATGACTGTGATTTATTAATACTGCAAATATCCACTTAAAATTTACAAATCAGATCCCAATTTTTAGATTAAAATTCAGAGTGCTCTATCAAAAATTATGAATTTAGTATTTTAAAATAATTATCAAATTATGTTTATTGTAAAAGTTGTATACTGATATTCTGTTTGTTAGTTAGCATAAATGAACAATTCTGTATAAAAATCTGTCTTAAAAAGTAGCTTACCTACCATTTGAAAATTACTCATGAATGCTGCTTATAGAAATGGTCTTGCCAATTCGAATAATTGAAATCATTAAGCAACATAAAATTTAAGACATAATCTGCATACTCCCCAAAAGCACAAAGGTTGATCAAACTATGGAAGTTAATATCAAGTCATCTCATAAGTAATGTCACATATTACACAAAATCTCTTAAAACATCTTCTAGCTTAATTCTAGCTTGCAACTACACAAGTGCTACTTTGTTGCTTAAACATCCCGTTCCTAGGCCATTGGCTGCCTGCATACTTTCCTAAGATTGCCGCAACCAAATTTTAAAAAAGAACGTTCAATGATTAATAAAATTTTTATTTCATATTCACTAAATACTTACATATGAGAAACTGTATAAAAAGTACTTACATAAGACAAGTACTTCCAATGAATTTAATGAATTTAAAATATTTAGGCATGGTATCACAAGAGTCTGACTCCCTGATTTTGGCCACCCACGTACTTTTGCACTGTGCACCCCAGCTAGAAACGGTCCTGCCTTTATGAAAATGTGGGTCACAAAAGAACACATCAGACAAGTCAAACTTCATGCTTATAAAAAAGGTAATGGTGCAGCAAATGCTGTAAAAAATATGGAAGTGTATGGTAAAGGTATTTTGAATATTTTTAGTGCCAACAATGGTTCTGTAAATTTTGACAAGATGACCTTAGCTTGAAAGATGCCACTGCAGATGCCCTGTCTCTTTTGATAATTGTGTGTTGAAGCAGCACTTAAAAGAAATAATCAATATACCACTGTAGAAGAATTGTCAGAAGTTATATTTTTATCATGATTTGAAGGAATCTGGAATTGTAGCTTGGCTTAGCAAGCAGGTTTTACATGAATTGAACGAATGCTTATCAATGGAAACATGGGAGCATCTGCACTGCTCTTCCTTCACAGGAATTTTCTTTTCTCTTTTTTGAACCATTTGGTGCCTGGTAATGAAAAGTGATTATTGGCTTAATGTTTGCAAATTTTCACAGACAAAATGCAATTTCCATGAGGAAATGGACTTTCAAGACATGTTCTAATGTAAATTTGTTGATATCTTTATGAACGGGCAAAAAAAAAAAAAAAAAAAAAAAAAGAAAAAACTGATGTTAGAAGAATGTTATTGAATCATATGAGGAATATATAAATTGATTTAATTAGAATCTTTCTTAATTCCTTCCCCCCTTTTTTTTAAATTTTTCAAAACCTATTTTGAAAAGCATTACTCATGGAATGACCTGATATTATATTTATACATATATCCTTCCTAATTTTGTACATATAAAAGATTTTTACAAACTAAAATATGAAACTGAGAGATAACATAAGTTGAAAAGGCAGCTTAGAACAAATTTATGAAATAAGCTACATAAAAATAACTCAAGATAACAAAATTTTAAAATCTTTCAAACTATATATATGTTTTTAATCAACAGACAGAAAGTAAATAAACAAAGTGTAGTAATAAAAATCTTGAGATTCAGCAGGTGCCTAAAACTACTAGTTTCTAAGAACATAAGCTCTTTTATATTATGTTAAAAGACAAGAAATAAATTTTCTATGTAGATGCACAATGTAAATTGACATACTAGCAGCAGATTCCTCTCTCTTCACAAAAGCAGCATCGATATCTTCAAGAAGAATGATGCTTTGCTGTGGAGCCACACTCATTAAATGTTGCAAACGGTCATCTGATAAACCTCTTTCACTTAAGTTCAGGATACAGATGCTATATTCTAGTTCACCAGCTAAAGCAGTTCTAAATTTAAAAGATAAATAAATAAATAAAATGTTCTGCATAATGTAATGAGGGGAAAGTGCAATTCACAAACTTTTCACTTAATGTTCACATTTAATATTCATTGCAATGGATTATTTATTCTTGTTTTATAACAAAATTTCATACAGAACTTCACATCTAATGCATCTTTCAGTGAAATTATATGCAGATCTTTTAAAAACTGAGATACAAACATTTTGTAGCACATTTTGAATATCCATATTTTTAGCAAAAAATATTTATTAATGTTTTATAACAAGTCATGAAAAATATTTACTCTAATTTTATAACAGAATTTTGCACAGAACTTAACATCTACAAAGGGTTTTTACACATTTTTTACAACAATTTTGATATTTTGATAAAGAATTGGGGGGGAAGAAAGGCAACATTTTGGAACAAAAATTTCTGAGAACAACTTATTATCTGAAACAAGAAACATCATCTGCTACTTTTAAATTTATTCCTCTTTCAAAATGTCGCATGCAAACAAGCTGCAGATTGAAGGATATGTTTTTGTGCTTTCCCAAGAGAAATATTAATATTCTATAATTCAAAAACATTGTGAAATGCATGGCATTTAAATTTCTAAGTCCAAAATAAGCAATACTGTTAATCGGAAGGAAAAAAACATCAATTGTTACTTCTGCATGGAAAGAAGCCTCCAAACAAATACCCAAAAATGTACACACTGTTTCTAATGTTTCTAAATTTAAATCATTGGTAACAACAGAAAATCTGCCAATGCAGAAATCAATTGAAAATTCTTTAAATACATTTGTAGCAGCAATAAATAAAATAATAAACTAAGATTTACAATTTAAAAAAGCTAATACATGTTGTTCACCAGTTTCTGCTGAGGCATGAGGCTCAACACAGAACATTTGGTAGAATCGTTTATGAAAATTATTTAGCAGGATATAAATGGAAATACATTGTGACCCTTGATGAAGCATGGGTTTACCTAAATAACTGCAACACACACACACAAAAAAAAATCTATTATTGAAAAGCGGAAAAAATTTACAAGCCTGGTGCCATTAATGCAAAGAAAGTTTCAGTAAGAAGTTTATGATTGTCACAGGATTCTCTTACAATGGGAAATTAAAAATAAGAAGAGTGGGGGAAATTTTGAAACTCAATTCAGTGTGCTATTGAGAAAATGTCTAAACATAATATTTATGGAAGAAATCCAATTTCTTTACTCCAGTGACTTTCAAAGAGAGAAACTTCATCAAGACAAAGCAACCAAAAAAGTACCACTGCATTCCTTGAAAAAGTGAAGACTGATAAGGTATTGCATATATTTTTTTTCAATGTATTCCTGCGAATTCTCTAACATTTCACCTATGGACTATTGCACCTTTGGTCTCTTGACCTTTGGTGTATCTTTTTAAGCGTAAACCACTAGGATTGATGGATTCTGGAAAGTAGTGGAAGAGAAATGAAAATCAGTATCTCTGGAAATTTCATGAAAAGCCTTTCTATCACGGAAATCATTATGCACACTTAGAATTTGGAATAAAGGCTATCAGACTCAACTTATAAAAATACTCTCTACACTTTTAACATTACTGAATTTTTTTAGATATCATTTTAAAAATGTATTAACAGCATCTGTAATGCATCATTCATTGGAATTACACATAAAGCTTTCAATAATTTAGATACATGCATTTTTCAGCACTTCACCCCATCTACCTCACCCCAGCAAGAAGTCACAAAATTGTATTCATTAGCAAAGCAGAATGTAGCAAAATGTATGTTATGTAGCAACACACAAATTCACCGAACCCAGGAATGTACATAGTACATTTCTGAGTTGCTACATCAGAGTCTATTTTATACAGTGGCATTGTTATAATCAATATATAATACCAGTACTGTTATGATGTCAAAAGTTTGTACAATTCTCTGACGTTTTTAAGTGAAAACAGATCACTGTATACATGAGAAGAACACCACCACAAAAAAAGAATTTCTCAAAAAAAAAAAAAAAATAAACGCTTGATTACTGATGCTTCATGCTTTTCCATTTTTATTAATTGATTGTTATTACATGGAATTTTTACTGCACCACCATTTTGCTTGTGAGTTTATGATCTTTTGATGAGGAGTGCGAAGTCTTATGTGGAAGATGTTTTAGAATATGTAATCAATCTTCCATATCCATCTCAGAATCTAAGTGTTCTGAGCTCATGTTCTCAAATAAGTTCAGACTTTCAGCTCTGGGATATTTTAAAATTTTCTTGTTTTACTTAGTATTTCCCATTTCTGTGTCCTTCATATCTTTTTTTTTATTCTGCATTTTTTTCAATATGTTTACTGATGTTTGAGAGCAAAAGGCTTTGTGTGGAAGTAAAACTACTGCTTCTTTTGGCTTGACAGTTAGTGATGTCCCAATTCCTACTGACTTTTTTTTATTTTTACTATAGAAGAATAAGATTTATTAATAGCTGGCTGAAAATAACAAAGGAGTTTAAGTGCATTGGCATAAGATATATTTTTGGTGACTTTAAAGTACTGAAATTCTTTCCTCCAGACAGGGCAAGACCGAGCATAGGCATAGTGTTGTTCTTTATAGTTTACAAACAAAGTGGCAGCACAATGGTTATTACAGTCATGGTCAACAATCAAGGATTTTTGCCCATGCTCAACTGTTACAATATGAAGTCTTCGCACATCCAAACCACTGGCAGTTCAAACAGCACAGGAGGTTTGGTATACATAGAAAAATATGACAATGCAAACATGCTTTTTGGTGAATCTGGAATCTTGAATGTAAGTATAATATGTCTGGTAGGGATTAGTTGACTTTCTTTAGAAAACTGTATTCTCTTAGCTCTACAAATATTTTGATCTTAAAGCTCTGGTATAATTTGTTCTTTGGAAATTAACATTAAGTATGGTTCCAAGATAGCATCACAGGAGTAATTCAAAGATCCTTGAGTTGAGACAACACATTTTCATCAAGTTTGCAGACAACACACGAATTACTGTTTCAATTAACAGGTCACCAGATAGCAGATGTTTATTTTTTTGTTTGTTTGTTTGTTTGTTTGTTTGCTGTTGTTTTGTTTTCCTGCTGCAGTAAATATTTATTTATAAATTAGAAATGGTGGTCTTCTCCTCAGTTGATCATCAGTTTTAAGGATAGCTATAAAATGGGGAGATACATAAGAGCATATGTCATTGGCATTTGCTTCAGTTCTGGTCTTTTTAAAGTACATTTTAATTTTTATCAGGTTTATGAATGGTTTTCCGAGAAGCTATGATTTAAAAATAAAGCAAGATTCAGACCCCGCAACCCCATTCTCCATGAAGCCTAACAAGGGCATACAGGATTAGTGAACAACTGACTGACACTAGCAAGGATAGCTAAGTGCCCTTCATTTGGACTCAGAAAAGGCCAAAGCAGCATGCTCAAAACCTCTGATACCTTGCTCCTCAGCTACCTAACCTTCCTTTCCAACCATGCACCGCAAAAGCGTATGCAGTTTTCTCACCATGGACAGATCACTTGGACTCCAGTATCATGACAACCATCTCACCAAGATCAGCTCAATAGCTAGGATACATTGGGATTGCCCCATCCATACACAAAGTGTGAGTACCTGAGGATCTATCACCTCCCAGAGTTGCCAACTCTCCCGATTTCAGATTGTTTTCCCACCAATTTGATTTACAACTTCTCTCTCCCAATTTTCTCTTATTCATAAAATTTTTCACAATTTTTATGTAGCTTGGCTTAATACTTTGTTATTTGCACAATAAAATATGATTTTGGGCATCTGAAAGAACTTTTTTTTTCCTCCTTTAATTACATATACAAGAAAACCAAAGTGAGAAATCATAGCATGCTTCTGCTTAGTGAGTGAGAGCACATGTGTCCAAAAATGTCATGTTCCAGTTCTCCAATGAGCATCGAGCGCCACTACGTGTTTTCTAGCATATATTAGCCAATAAGCATGAACCAAGATCGAGGTTCTTGTTTCGTTCATCCTGTTGCTGATCGCTGTGAGTGCACATGCTTTCGAGAAATAGTTTAAGAAATTAGGATCTTTTGCTTTAGTTATATCTGCGAAAAAGTTAAAACACTCATACACTTTTCAAAAATCATACATAAATGACTTTCCTTCTATTATTTTTGCAAGAGAATATAGTACATCTGAAAAGTGTACAATGCAATTTTTTATTTTCGCATAGGGGAAGGACTGATACTCTCAAACATGTGCGTGCACAAAAACACGAGGATAGCATGAGTTAGTTCTAATGAAAAAAAATAAAAATTAAATTTTTCTGTATAAGCAAAAGACAAATAAGTTATTAATGTAGAATGCCTGGTCTCTTGCCATTTTACTAGAGCACAACCTGCCACTGAATGCATCGGATCATGCTGCAGCTTTATTTAGAAAATTCCCAATAGCAAAGTTGCTAAGAAATACTGAAGTGCAAGGACCAAAATGGCTGCAATTGTTAAAGAAATGGTTATGAAAAGTAAATCTTCAGTTATTGATTGCATTAAAACCATTCCATTCTGCCTCTCTATGGATGGAAGCAATAATACTGATTAAAAAATAAATCCAATTGTTGCTTCTTTTTTTAATCTAGTGTCTTCAGAAATTGAGTGTAGTTTACTTTCTATCCCCATTTTAGAAAGACATTCAACAGGCTTTAGCACAGCATTAAACTTTAAAAGAAAATGCAATTCCTTTGGGTAATTGCTTAGCACTTAATGCCAACAATGCACCAGTAATGGTTGGCTTGAAAACTGGTGTTGTACAGAAGGAAAATTTAGATTTGCAAATTATGAGGTGCACCTGTCACCTCTTAAATTTAGCAGCTGAAAAGGAGGAAGCTTCTTTGCCAGTAAGTGTGGAAGAAGACATTGTTAATATGTATTATTATCTTGAAAGGAGTTCTAAAGTGAAGAAAAAATTTAAACAATTCCAACAGCTGCTTACTATTGAAATAAGAAATATTTTGAAAGATGTATGTACACGCTAGCTATCTTTAGAGAAATGTTTATCTAGAATCCTCAACCAATGGAACCCACTTCTTTCATTTTTTAAGAAAGAAGCAAATGCTTCTAGAGTTAAGATCAAAGGCTCTATTGAAAGTTATAAAATACCTAAAGTATATGGAGATGTAGTTACTACTTTCATTGTTAAAAATAGGTTTGAGAAAAATAATTTCTGCACATGTAAGCAATTTAATTGTCAGTTTTCAAAATAATAGTAAAAAATATAAGCACAAAGTTGATACAGATTTCTCTCAAAATTAAAAAATTACTCAATAAGGGAAACATTTTCTGATTACCATAAGTTTATCTTGTGAAGAACGAATATTTATGTTTTTATCTTCCGACATTAAGAAAGCTTTTTTTATATACAATTTATTTTGCCATCATTCAATGTTCTTAATATAGTTTTACAATGCAGAATTCCATTAATTCATGTTTTGCAATCACTGATTTATGATTTGTTTAAAGGCATTTTACCAAAGTTTGAAAAACCAGTCTTTGTTTTGTCTTCTAATTATAAACAGTGAAATGCGTTTAACGTGAAAACGCCTAAGAAATATCAGTTAACATGAAATAATACAACGGTCCCGACAAACTACCATGTATTTTCATTCACTTTATTATCTTTTAAGCAAAATAAAACAGCTTAACACGAAAAAATTTCCCTTCTGGGAATGAACAAAATATGGAAAACACCAGCCGCCCAGGAAAGATTTAAGAAGAGTATGAAATAGAGAGGTGGTTTCACATGTTTCGCAGAAAGGAGACTAAGTTGGCTTTGAAATACCCTCGGAATTGCCTGCGGCATGAGCCAATTTTGCTTATCTAAGCTGCTTTCACTCTCCACCCCTACAAATGCTAAACATCATTTTATTAAATACATGCTATCTCATCAGTTGGCTTTGGAATTCGGTGACGAATACATAGCAGTGCGAAAAAAAATCAGTGAGTTTGGTTTGCGTCAAAAGAAATCGAGAAGGAGGATATTGAAACTGAGCCGACACTTAATGAAATGTTTGAGAAAGTTTTTGTATTATTGGATTGTCTTACTGCATCATCAGAAGAATCCGTTGCAGTAGATGATGATAATGTTTTTACAGCCCCAATTCTGGCAGACAAAGACAGTTTGGAGGTTGTTCAAAGCTAAAAAAATATCATTGACGCAGATTCCAAGGACAAAAATGAAATGAATAATGCAGCTTCTGTTCCCACGTCATCCAAAATGAGGAAGATAACAATAGATGATGATAATGTGTGTATAGCCCCAATTCTGGCAGACAAAGACAGTTTGGAGGTTGTTCAAAGCTCAAAAAATATCATTGATGCAGATTCCGATGACGAAAATGAAATGCACAATGCAGATCCTTTTCCCACATCATCCGAAATGAAGAACATCATGAAAAGCATGCGCAGTTATTTAGACGCACATTCCAATGGTGAAATGTATAACAAAATGGATGATATCAAACAATTTGTTGATAATTTAATGCTAAAAAAGAGAATGCGATGAAAAATAGCAGATTATTTTCCAAAAAATCAATATATGTTTTGTTTTTCAAAATGATGTTTTCGTTTCATTGATTTTTATTAAATACATGCATATATAGATATATATATGTAAATAAAAATGTACTCTAATAAACTTAATTTTGTTGAATATTTTTTTTTCAATATCCTTTAACACAAAATTCTTTTAACAAGAAAAAATATTTCAGTACCCTCAGTTTCATGTTAAACGATTTTCACTGTATATGATATGATCTATGGTGAAATAGAAATTCAAAAGAAAGATGAAGATTTGGTAATAGGGGCTACAACTAAAAAGTGTTTGAAGAACTTTCAGAGCAAGACAAAAATAAGTTTTATTTCCACATTAGAAGCTCCTTCTATCGATACACACTACATAAATTTCCAATCAATTAAGTGATTTTATATGTTGAAGTTCCAGATGTTTCTGCTCTAGCAAATGCATATTTTTCTGATATAATGATTTTTTAATAGATTTCCCATTTTACTTCATTTAATCATGAAAGACAATGATATTGATGTTGCAACTGATAAATTGCAGTCACAATTTTGCAATTTACAATTAGAAAACTTGGATAAAGGTATAAAACCAACGAAGATTGACACAAATTGGAGTTTAATTGGGAAACTGAAAGGTGCTGATGGTAATTTAAGGTATAGTGAACTGTCTAGAATAATGTTTGTCATCCTGACACTTTCCCATAGTAACGCAGAGTGCGAGAGGATTTTCAGTGTTGCTGCAAAAACAAGGTCTAAATTTAGATCAAATATTAGTAATGACATACTAGAAAAAACTTTTATTAGCTAAAGCAGGCCAGTGTGGCAATTACTACTAACAAAATCAATAAGTTTCTTTCTCAATGAAAGCAAAATCTGACACTGTTCATAGCATTCGTACAAAAACTAATTAAAGTATTATTTTCTCGTTAAAAGATGAAAATAATAAAAAGTTTTTTTTTTTTCTTTACATATAAGTATTTTTGTACTGTTTGCATTTAAGAATTATAACTGAAATTTCAGATATTAATTAGTAACTATTTAAAATTAATTCATTATTAAAAAATATATTTTTATTATGTAAAAAATCTTTTGACATTGAGAAAAATCTTCTGATTTCTTAAAATTTGTCTAATTATTTCATTAGCATTTCCTTTCATTTAAATCCCTAATACAAATATATGAAAAAAATTTATCTAAATAAATATTTGTAACTTAAAAGAAAGAAATGCAAAAATGCGGGATAAAAAATATGTAGATTGTTCATACTTCAAAAATCTTAAATATTTAAATAAAATACAACTGTTCATGCATACAAATTTCTACTGATTCAAAATAAATAAATAAAAATATACTTACATAAAACTACTTTTCCCACAGCCAGGTGGCCCATACAGTAAATAACCTCGTCTGTAAGGAATACCTGAAGATCAATACTTAGTTAAAAATCACTAACTTATATTCTATTATAAAAAGATATTTACTCTCTGCACATAAACAGATAAGCTTCAAATTGTCACAATTGTCCAATGAAAATGTTTTATTTTTTCCTTTAATCACTAAATATTGTCTAATACAAATAAAGATCATAACATTGTTGTTGGTTGACGAAATGTAAGATCTCTATACTGAGTACCTAAAAGTGTATTGCTTATCAGAGTAAGAAAATAAGTCATTTAAAAATTTATTTTATTAGTACTTTAACATTCTGCAGCAATTCTATGGTGTTATTTTATACCATTAGAATGAAGAATAAACTATGTTTCTAATAGCTTACATCAACAGCAAAATTTCTAACTCTACTTTTTTCATGTATTATAACCTACATACAAAATAAAACAGAATCATAGTGATAAAATTTTGAAGTCATGTACAGACAACAATTTTCTACATGCATTACTATATAAAATTGCATTCAGAAAGCCCTTTTAATACTTTTTTTCTAAGTTTGTTTTATTTTACATTCAAAAACAAACAAAAAAATGCTGAATTAAATGCAGAAGCTTTAATTCAAGGCAAAAAACAATTTTTTTAACCTTTAATTTTATTTAATAATACATAATTATCTTTATAAGATAGTAACAGCAGATATTATTTATGTTTTAAGAAGTAAAATTTTGGATGATTTTATATACATATGTAATAAATTCCATAGATAATTCGTGATTCTTTACTGCCTGCCTATTTAGAACGATGACTTGTTATATTAACTTGGCAAGAACTGGTGGTGTCATAGATGCATAAAATAAAAGAAAACTAACAAACAATGGCCACATATTCAATACAGTTTTAGGTGAAAATGCGCTTTAGACTACTGCTTGGCGATGTTTTGAAAATCGCCAATTCGGCGCGTTTCTGCAAAACGTCTTTGCAATTGCAACCTTCCCGGCACGCTCCGCGAAAACCTACTGTAAACAAAACATAAAATTCTAAAGCATAAATTAGTATGGAAACTCTTGCCACAAAAAGATAATTAAATAATATGCAAAATGAACATTATGATCATTAAAATATTTGTCAAGTTTAAATTAATTATTTACATTTTATGTTGTAATACTTACACATTTTATGCGTTACATAACCTTCCCAACACGCTCCGCGAAAACGTAACCAAAATGGCATCCCAGAAAGAAGGAATTTTTTTTAAAAGGGCATTAAAATTACAAACGATACCATGTACACACCGTTCCGTTTTAACTTAAAAAAAAATCTGAGAATTGCACAATGTAGGCAATGCACACAAATAAACAAAATAAGCTAGAATAACTAAATAAATTACAAGAAAATGCCATGTGCACAGCGTTCCTTTTACACTTAAAAAAAACTTCAGCGAATTGCACAATATACGCAACGTACACAAATGAACAAAATAAGCTAAATTAACGAAAATAAATTACAAGAAAATGCCATGTGCACAGCGTTCCGTTTTAACTTAAAAAAAACATCAGCGAATTGCACAATGTAGGCAATGTGCACAAATCAACAAAATAAAATAAATTGCAAACGATACCAGCGTTCTGTTCTTCAGCTGATACAAATTATTTCAATAAAAGGCAACAAAATATAAAAATTAAGCAACTTGCACTTCCAATAAAGTAATAAATGTACATGTACATTCACTCACCTCTCTCAGCATCACAGCTAAATCCATAGCGGCTTGGTATTTCGCGAAATATACGGAACGAAAATAGCCAACACTCAACACACAAAATACAACGACAACTGAAATAACTACTTAAATTAACACGTCAGAATTTCGAATAAACCGCTACGTCATCTCACATTACCAATAAAACCGTTCTCTATAAAATAGGAAACACGCATGCGCGAAAACTACATGTTTCCGTAGCTTCAAAATACCCAGTCAGCCATCTTCGCGGATATACGCAGTTACCCATGTTGGCGCGTTTATTGCTCATTCAAAAACAATCGCCGCCAAGCAGTCGGCTAAACCGCATTTGGGCCTAGTTTTATTTCATAATAAAGCGCATAAAATATAAGCAAGCCTTAAGAAGCAGTATTGATTCGCACATCATCATTATGGATGTGATACGCAACCGGCAATTTTATATAACTTATCACATCTTTAGAGAATAGACAATACCGAGCAAGCAGAAAAATTACACTTGCTACCAGAGCAAGAAACAAAGTGCACATTTAGCAGCAGCAATATATATAAAGTTGGTTCTCTGTTGAAATTTTCATCTGTGATTGGTAAAAAACATCCACATTGCTACACTTACTTAGATGGTGTGATAGATTAATTTTGAAATGACACTCTTTAGATTTATAAGGAAAGGAAGGGGAAGCAGCCATATTAAAATGAAAAATAAAAAGGGCTACAGCCAAATTAAAGTTAGTAGCTTCCTTTCATTCCTTAGATATCCCCCCTTTAAAGAGAAAAAGGTTTGGCAACAGAAAACGTTTCTTTCATTTTTATATCTTACATACCCCCTTTAAAGAGAAAAAGGTTTGGGTGACAGAAAAGCCTTTTTAGAAAATGCTTTAGAGAATGAAAATAAATTCTGTACAATATATATAATACATGTTTTTTCAACAAAAAAGAAAATGACTTTCATCAGACATAGCCTTTAGGTTTCACTGTTTTCCATTATTTATTTCAAGGACATACAAAATCTTAAAACATACAAAATGACATATGTAATTTTGAAGTATTATAAAAATATAACATAATATCAAAACTAAATGCACTGTCTGATTTTTAAAGTTTATGAGTTCATTTTTCTCTCAAAACAGAAGCATTTAAAGTTCTTCAAATTATCTCCCCAAATTTCATAAAAATTGTCTTCTAAATTTTTCAGGAAATAATTATAAAAGTTCACAATTCTTGAAAAGCTTTGCTTGAATATCATTATGTAAATTTTATAATCCTTCTTTTGAAAAGTCTTTTGAAAAACTGTCATATTCAATATAAACCAAAAATTTCCTTTTACATAGCCATGAAATTCTATTAAAATTAATTATTTACGCATTGTAAAACAATCCACATTTTATTATTGAAAAGCAATGGAAATTAATAAACATGAAGAGTAAAAATACAATACAATAACAAAATAAACTTTGTTAAACGGCCAGGTGCTCAACAAGTGAATCAGCATAATTACTTGCGGATGGTTGTAGTATGCTTAAATACAATAGCAAATAAAAACTCCATGTCTCATATACAAGGTAATTGGCCTTTAGCTTTGTATAACTATATCAAAATTATGATTTATGGCCATAAATATTCTTCAGTGTTACATAATTGAGATAAAAACATAAATATACAAAAATTCAAAGGGCTTACAAATTTAGTGAATAAAATTTTACATTACCCTACCATAATAACAACAACAAAATTAATCTGAGTAATGTGTGTGGCAGCATTCTGCGCTAAAACTATGGCTAGATTAATGTGACTCGTGAAGCACTCAGCCAGTTCATAGCCATAGTTGATTCTTCTAAAAATAAACTAATTTCAATGTTAGGAGTACACTTAGGGAGAACATCAGTCATGTGTTATTACTGCTTGCATTCTCCCTAAGGAGAGGATGCAAGGAGTAATCTACATAGTGCAATGATCGAGTCAAAGTACAGCAAAATAAACTTTCATCTTCTAAGAATCTGGTACTGTAGCCAGATTATAAACATTTAGAGGTTTCCTCTCCTCATCTCCGGGCTTTGACAAATAAATTACCAAATTTCAAATGGAAAAACTCTGGAAAACGGAAAGTGAAATAGGAAAGTTGCCAGATTGAGAAAAAATCAAATTCAGGAATAATTTGTCACAGTTAGGTTCACTGACTTTATCAGGTTAAAAAGACCATATTCAGGTTACAAATTTTTTAATGTTTAAAGCATTTTTAATGATTGATTCGGAAAATAAAAATCAATTTATTTTTAATAGCAACAGGTATTTTGTTATTTCTAACAGTTAATTTAAACCTGTTTGCTGGATTAAAAGTCTAGTAGAAATGCAAAATTTCAAATTCTTTTTAGTAACAGGATTTGATTAATCTATTTCAAGAGTATCTTTTCAGAATAAAATTTTGTAAAGGCCTGAAAAAGAAAAGAGAGGTTTCTTGTGTTAGGATATTGAAATTCCCTATGCATTACTAAATCCCCAATGTTAAAATTGCTTGTTTTAAAATGGGTGTCATATCTTTGCTTGCTTACATTATGGTAATCATCATACCTTTTCTGAGAAATTTTCATAGCTTCTTCAACTCATAGATACAGACCCTGATTTTCAATTAATTGGTCATACAGTAATTTTTCATACATAAAATAAAAATATTGGGAATTTTGTTACAGAATATAGTGTATTATTATACTCTTCAGTAGCTTGAAGAAACAATATTTTCCATGCAATATTACCTTGACACGAATTTAATTTACATTTTAATCTAGTTATAATATTTTGATTAATGCTATCTGCATCACCATTAGTTTATCATTTATTAGTAGTACTCAATAATTGTGTAACATAATGGTTTTCAAAAAATGCTTAAACGTTGAAGAAGTAAAGGCACTATTTCTATAACTTAAAATTTTCTTTGGCATCTGAATCTGAAACATTTGTTTTAATAATTTAAGTATTGGGAGTTTCCCTTTTACAAGCATATGTCCATAAAGAACAGGTAGAATTATCTATAATAATGTGAATATACTTTTTAAAATTATAATGATTCAAACCACCAACAGTAATAATATATAACAATTCAGAAGGTTCGGTTACAGATGGCAGTGCTTGGATCAAGCCAAATTTCTTTTCTTTGTTCTTCTTATTAAACTGACATACTTCACAATGTTTACGATAATTTCTAATATCTTGTACTATTCTTTCCCAATACTGTTGAGGAGATAACAAATTCAGCATTGAGGATACACCAGCAAGACCAAATTTGATATGAGCTTTTTCAAATAATTTATTGCAAAGAGATATTGGTATTACAATTTTATACAACTCTTGTTTCTTTATAGTTAAAACAATATTAATTTTCTTATACTTAAGGTTACAAATATTACACAAATTTTGAGAACCTTCAATTTCTTTTCATGATAATAAATTAGCTTGTACCCACAAATGTTGGAAGATAGAACACCTAGTTAATATATCAGCTTCAATATTAGTAGAACCTTTCTTATATTTTATATCCAAATTATGCATAGATAATTTTAAAGACCACCAAAATAATCTCCCTGTAGGTAGTAGCATATTCAGAAGTCAAACTAAAGCAGTATGATAAGTATGTATAGTAAAATGACTTCCATGTAAATAAAGTAATAAAACTTATCTATAGTATCTCCAATTGCTAAACATTCTAACTCAGTAACTGCATATAATTTTTGAGAATGAAAAATGATAGGGCATAAATTACCATCTGCATGCTATTGTTTTAAATCTACAATGATAGTGTCTTTAAATGTATCTACAAATATATGACAGCGATATTTTGGATTAAACAGAGTTAAAATGGGGCTGAAAATTAAAACATCTTTTAAATTTTGAAAAGCTATTTGGCATTCAGTTGTCCATTCATATGGAGTATCTTTTTTAAGCAAATTCTTAACAGGGGCTCTAATTTTTTCATGATTTGGAATAAATTTATGATGCACATTAATATTTTTAAGAAATCTTTGTAATTCTTTACTATTTGTAGGGCATTGTAATTCTTCAATAACCTCAGTATTTGCATTAATGGGTCGATACAAGTATTTTTCAGCTTGAACTTCATATCCTAGGAAAATTTATTTTTTCTTTAATAAAATACCACTTTGAATGTTTTAATTTTATATTTTCTTTTATCTCATATAGCAATTATTGTTTTAAGATGTTACAAATGTTCTTCAAAATTTTGAGAGACTACTATGATGTCATCAAAATAATTTA
Source organism: Stegodyphus mimosarum (assembly GCA_000611955.2). Lineage (NCBI taxonomy): Eukaryota > Metazoa > Arthropoda > Arachnida > Araneae > Eresidae > Stegodyphus > Stegodyphus mimosarum. Next base: position 75,212 of record KK119659.1, read on the forward strand.
GAGCAAACTGAATTTGATATTTATTTTAAAATTTGTCTAAGGGTTCTTTAAGAAACAGTTGGGGTATTTTCTCAACCAAAATGTAATCTGTTGAACTTACAAACCAACACTATATCATCAAACAAAAGGCATTCATCACAAAATCAAAGCTATCGTGGATATCCTGGCAGCATATTGGCTGGATCTATGTCATGTCACTTAATTTCTTCTTTTCCACAGTCACGCAGTGCATCTCCATAGCACTATGCACCCCTTTTTTTTTAACATCACTTCCACTATTACTCCTTCGCATTCCTTGCCATATCAAAACGTGAAGTGGAATCCGCTTTAGCACATTGCGAAATGTGTCATTTTCTAATAAAATATGAAATTATCAATTTCATAAAAAAACAATTTAAAAAGAAGGGCATTTTAAGATGTATCATCACAGTAAAATAAGTAATCCCAATTTAAGTTGATCAACCCAATTTTTAACAGAGTTCAATGTAATTTTTATGCTTGAGAACAGTCAAAAATATTTTTTATCAAAATTTATACTGCTTATCCTGCATTCAACAATATTTAAACTTTATTAGTCCAAACGGGCTTTGTCCCTGAAGGACTATTGTTTTCATTTTGTGATTTTGTGTTAGAAACATTAAAGGTTGGGTTATTCAATTATGGCAAAGCACACGAGGGCTATCTGCCTAAAGGGAGGGATGCCTTCGTGGAGGACTTTCTATGGGAAACTGGCTTGTATACACGTTACACATGGGGAAAACCACGAAAACGCCCATGCAGCCAGCCTGTTCGCGGGATTCGAACCTCGGACCGAACTACCAGTGTTCAGTGTCTTTACCGCTCGGCCGCTGGTGGGCTTAGAAACATTAAAAGTCTGAATCACTTTTCAAACTGTTGTCACCAAATCTTGCAGCCCTGTATTATATTTAAAGAAATTAAATGATGAAGAATCTGCATAAATGTATGTATATTTCTCCAAATGTAATAACACAATGGTACCTAGAGCCATCCAATTCTGATCCAACGTTTCCACCCGAATATGCACATCTGAAAGCCTGAATTTAGAATTTGTTTTATTACCTATTTCATATTTTATAAAACTTTAATGAATTTTTGATGAACAAACTCAAACGATTTAAGAGCGAGCAATGGCAACACTATACGGGGGGAAATAAAATCCTTTTAGCACGCAGAATTGTCTATTGGAAATTCAAAAGCTATACTCATTTTTAAATTATTTTGCAATATTGCTATTGAACTGAATTTTATGGTTTAAGTGCGAAGAACATGATATTTAATAAATTAAATTAACTAACACAATTTAAAATCTGAAATCATTCAGATTTTTTTTAAAACATTTATTTATTAAAGTACTAATATGTAAATAAGAACAATTATAAAGCATACCTCTTTCAGTATACCAATGAGGTGTATTAATAAATTCTCTAACATCAGATAAAATACGATTTGCCACACCTTCATCTAAGATAACGGAGTTAATTGGCCTGCGTTTTCGAGGATGACCAAACTGCCTCCACTCAGAACCCATAGCAGTGTACATAATAGTTTTACCTTCTTCTCGTTTCAAAGCTAGTTTTCTGGCTGCACAGAAAAAGAATTTCTGGATGTTACTCTAATATTTAATAAAACCATCTATATAACAAATAGAAGAACAGTGGTCAACCAAAAAAAATGATATACAGAAATAATAATGTTAATCAATAACAGCAATAAAAAAAATTCTTTACTTCTTTTTTCTATCAACGATTAAATTTAACTTTCCTAAATTTCTTTATAAATTTCTATTGACTGTTATATTCATATGCAACAATTTACTCAGAATTCACCAGCACATTTTAAAAAATTTTTATGTAGTTTTTAATTGCCAAAGGACTGTTGAATGGCTTTATAGAAATGACTCAGATCTTTTGTCATTAAAACTGGATTTTATTCTATCAGTGAACAGAAAACATAAGTGTATTACTTAACAGATAACTACATAACTTGCACTATGACTTAAATACACATGAGCCATACACACAACAAAATATACATTCAATCCCTAAAATCATAGTCATGGTTACTAAGGCTTAACTTTCTGAAACAAAAACAAAGGATTGCACATATTCTTAAGTTTGCAGGTTGACTGCAGTCTATATCTGCAAGTATTGCCAATGTCTCACGTATGATAATTGTCCAAGTCTAGTACACAGTCCCCCATGTCTATGATAAAACATGTCTCCAGAGTAAAATTTCTCTCTTATACATGCTCCTTCTTAGACACTACTATTGACAGGATTCATCGAACTGGCCAACATGTGGTTCAACTGTGCCATTCATGGCAAAATTTAAAATGTTAAGTACATATATACTCTACAGCACCTGAAAATCTGTTGGAAAATGTAGTAATAAAAAAGCAGTGTTTATAAAATTGAAATAAGATAATCAAAGCAATAAAAACAACAAATTAAATAATCTTAAAATTATTAAATAAGCATTGTATGCAGTTTGAGTTACGCATAAATGCAATCTTTATATAAAACTTACAAAACTGAAAAAAAAAAAGAATATATAAAAGTTAAAAGAGCTAAAGCAAAATCAATACATTATATAAAGTTAAAAAAATAGCTTGTATAACTATATACAGAAACACGGTTCATTTCAGAAATGTGATGATAGAGAAGAACTAACTGCACATTTGAAACCTACAAAGTTTATTTCTCTCAGATAAAATTTTACAGTTGACCAATGTAAAAATATAGAACAATAAAATTATCTCAGAATTTATGGTACAATACCTTCATCTAATATCTGAAAGTATAGTGATTTATTTCTACCCAAAGCAGTTAGTGTAACTGTCTCCCATGGTATACCCATATGCAAATCTAGAGTATGTTGTTCTCTATTCCTTTCAACTCGAATCCAAGTCTTGTTATAACTAAAAAATTAATAAAAGTCATACATAAATGTAGCACTGTATGAATCATGATTCATTAAAAAGGAAAATAATGCATATTTCTACTTCTTATGATTTCCTTTTTTATAATTCATATATGCTATGCTTATTAATATTTACATATGCTTTGGTGATTAATCTTAAATAAAAGTTATGTTTTTCCATAAAAATAAATTTTTCTACAAATAAATAAACTTTATACACATTTATAACAACATAAATATATTGCCGAGAAAAAAGTACAATTATAATGAATTTTTTAAGAAAATTTCATACTTATGATATAAGAACAAACTATTATTTCCTTTTCCATTAAAAAAAAACATTAGAAATGAAAATAACATACAAGTTTATGAAATCAATATTTCTTTTTCAAATAAAATTTAAAATAAATATAAAATGAAATCTGAAAAAAATATAAATAATAATAAAAATAATAATTGGCTGCAATTACTGTCGATACCATAAACATTTATTTACTACAAACACAATGAGAAAGTGTCTCAGTCTCTGTTCAGATGATAAATAAATTTCTGTGTTTTCTGGTCATTGAAAAAAAATTAACTTTCGATATAATTTATATATAAGAAAAGTACATAAAGTGGAAGTTTTTCAGTTCCATTCAATAGCTGACATACGAGAACTGCTATTCATCGCACAGCTTTCTTCGCTCCCCTTTAAGTTAAATTTTTAAAATATGAACTAGCAGGGTTATTCAAATAAATAATAAATTCCCAGAACAAAAAAAAATTATATTCCATTTTATTTAAATATTGAAAAAAAATCAATTTAGCTTAACTGCATTTAGCATTTCAATATGAGAAAATGTTACACACTGCTTGTTTGAAGTAAATGCATACTTATATTAAAAGAAAAAGTATTACAAAATAAAAGACAAATACTTGGTTTTTACTATACATTGCAAACCACTTATTGGTGTGATATCAGTAACCACTATAATATCTAAATTTTTTATCAAACTTGTTGCAAACAAGTTCTACTAACAAAATCTTTTTGTGCATTGCAAAATGCTTCAGTATTCTTCTTTCAAAAATAACTGTTTCCAGATTTATTGTGCATTCTGTGAGAAATCTAGAACTTAGTAATCAGTCCAACGGAATTCCTTCACCTGAATTTCTGGCCCATCTTCTTATTCTGAACTGTCAAGTTAATTCAACTATTAAAATATACACTAACTCTTCAATTCAATTCTATTTAAATTATGACAAAGATCACTGTAAGTTCAATAAATTTTGTTTGTGAATGACTTAATCCTCTAATAGTATTTTTGATTTTTTAAATTAGGTACGGATATGTGTAAACTATTAAACTGAACCAAGCACTGCAAACTACCTGATGAAAAGGAAAGGAAAGAAAGGTTATATCTGAAACTCTATAAACTGATTTTTTTTCCACAAAAGTTATATGAAGTGATTAAATTCTGGAAGTGTAATGACAGCAAGAGTAGCGATTAAAATAACAGTAAGAAGTAAATGTTCTAGGTAATAGTAGTGAGAACAACAACAGAAATCTTGACCAAAATCAAATGTTTTACTTAAATGCTTGTGAAGAACCTAATAACTTAGGAAAATGTTTTGTAAGAGAAAAAGACATCTCTCTCTATATAGACATCTATCCTAGAATATTTTTTGTGATATCACTAAGAATGTGCAAATTAAAATATGCAAAATATGTGCAAATTAAAATATGTCAAAGAAACTAAGGCAATATAGTAAAAGTACACAAATCCAGGTATAAAATACCAGAAGAATTTTTACATTAAAGTGAAGAAAATAATTTTTTCTCATAACAGTTTTCAGAAATATGTGCTTTCTTTCCTGGCCAGTCAGAGGTTTAAAGAAAAAAAAAAGGTTTCAATAGAAATAAAGATGGAGCTATGGTAAACTGTGTGATGTTCTTGTCCAGTCTCCCAACCAAGGGCACTTGTTTTGTGGCTCTTCAAGCTCTCAAGAATACATCAGTACCTGCATCATCTTAATTTCGTGAAACAGAGTTTAGTGACAAGAAACATGCTAATCAACAGGAAGCAAAACAAGAAAATTCTAAACCTCATCTAAATTGTGTTTTGGCTTTTAGGAAACAAAAAATTGAATCGGGCACATTTATTAAACATTTAATAATACAAACACAAAAAGAAATTAATAAAAATCCTACTAATAATAATAATAATAATGGAGGGTTGTTCTCTACACAGTAGCAATTGTTACTAAGCTTTTATCAGCTAGTATTCAGACTTTTAGAAGTTAAAACAAAGTAATTGTTTTCCCAAATAAAACTTTTTGACATAGCTAGAATTTACAATAGGATTTGATCACATTTTTAAAAAGCCATTCAAACTGGCATAGAAGTTTGGGCTAAGGTAAGATTTCTTATTTTTCTTCTATTACACTCATGTCCATAAATTAAGGATAATTCAGAGTCACACGGAAATCGAACTCTAAAATAAATATATCACCTGTAAAATCACTACACACATCTTCAAGAATCATATGCAAATTTCAGGAAGTAACCAGATGACACCGATGGTACATCACAACGACGAGAGTGTAAGAGAGTGATATATAAGGAATACAGGCAAAGAAGTAAAATTGTTCACAGGCGCTTTATAAGCATTTCAGTGCAATAATCGAATAGTTATGGCACAAAGGACGCATTTGGTTGATTTTTTACGTGGTAGAATTTTCGGCCATCTGGAATGTGGGCGTACTCAACTGGAAGTATCAGACGAACTTGGAATGGCCCAGAGTGTCATCTCCAGGCTTTGGCAACGATTCCAAGATGATGGTAATGTGAGTAGACGTTACAGCACAAGTCGCTCCAGAGTTACAATGCCGAATGAGGACCGGTATTTGGCAGTTACTGCCAAAAGAAACAGGCGGAGCACAGCCTCAGACCTGTCTCGTCAGCTGTCTTCAGCCACTGGTACGACAATTTCAAGGCAGACCATGTACAGATGCTTAGGGCAGATTGGTCTATATGCTCGTAGACCTGTCAGATGTGTTCCACTTACTGCAACTCACTGTCACCTGCAGTTAGCCTGGAGTAGAGAGTATGCATTGTGGACACCACAACAGTGGGCTTGTGTGATGTTTTCTGATGAGTCCAGGTTTAGCTTGCAGTCTGATTCTCGCCGGACTTTCATATGGAGAGCTCCAGGTACCTGTTACCACCAAGAAAACATCACTGAACGACACCATTACGGTGATGCAGGATTACTAGTATGGGCTGCAGAACAGATCTGTATATTCAGATCGGAACCATGATAGGCCAAATTTATCAGAACATCATTCTGGAACAACGCAAACGTTTGTTTAGGGGTGCCATGGGCGCAGAATTTGTGTTTATGGATGACAATGCCCGTCCTCACCGTGCAAACATTGTTAAGGAATGGCTTAAATTTGAGAATATCACCCGTATGCAATAGCCAACATTCTCACTTGACTTGACTCCGATAAAGCATCTGTGGGACATGCTTGGCGGGACGAATTGCAGTTCGTCAAGCTCCTCTTGTGTACCGGAATTTCGGAGAGCATTGCTTGCTGAGTGGAGAAATCGTCCCCGAGACCAGCTCGATAATTTGATACTCAGCATGCCTAGGCGTTTTTCGGATTGCATTTCATTGTCTGGGAGACATACAGTGTATTAACCATCTCGCCAACCATGTAATGTTAAGTTTTTGTAATTGTTTATCGGGAGCAAAAGTCGTAATTTTTATAAATGGAATATCAAACATAAGCATCTTTTTTTGCTCTTTACCTTTTGTTTAATAAATAAGCTTTACAAAAAAGTCAAATTTGTTTTGCTTCTAACTCTTCCTTTGCCTGATTTTGCATTATCCTTAATTTATGGACATGAGTGTATTTGTGAGATGCTCAAAGAAGTAAAAAATCTATTGTACCATTCTTCAACAGGTATAATAACCAAAGTACTTTTCCATCATTACAGATTCATTCATCAACAATAACAATCAACTGACTTTTACCTTAGCATATTTATATAAATAAAAAGTTCAATCTTGATAAACAGTTCTTAGAGTTTCTAAAAACTCCTGGTCATACTGGCAAGGATCTAACTGATTCTCTTTTAAAATCCCTTTCTATACATGGAGTAGACATTTAGAACTCCTGCATCTAGTCATATGAGTTGCTTTAAGTCTGTTATTTATGCTAACTTGTAAAATAAATTACAAGATACCATTTCATTTTATCTACCATGCCCTGTTTATTAACATAACTTTGTATGATTCAGTGGTGCATAATACTGTGTACATTCTAGATAATTTTTTAATCTCTCATTACCACATTACAGTAGCTTTCTGCTTCAGATCACTAAAAAAGCTCTTTAGAACCAGCTCCCAAATCTGAACACCTCTATGGGGAAACTCTTTCGGTGATAATGTAGAAGAAACATTTAGAAGTTTAAAGAAAGGTTTCAACAGAGAATAAGAAGAAAACTTAATCATTAAAAAGCAAACAAAACAAAATTTAAGATAAATAATTTGTCTGAAAACATCATTCTTGGCAGCAAGATACAGTGATGTTCTTGAAAGATTTAATAATGTAGATCAGAAAATACAATCATACAAGATTAATGTTGAAGCTGTTCTGAAGCTTTATAACTCTCTCATATAATTTGCAAAAGCTACCTCTACCAGCCTTCCTCAATTTTTCTAAAAATTCTGGTAGAACTAAATTAAAGCTGCCCTTCAAGTGGTTCACTCAGCAGAAGAAAGACTCCATCCTCATCACAGGATAACAAAAATAACGTTCTTCACCGAAACTGTAACTAATAAGGAAGGAGAAAGTATGAACCATAACTTTACTTTTAACAAAAGCTACACTCAGATACTCAGTAAACTACTTATTGAAACATAGTATAGCTCTAGAATGAATCTTCAAAAGAACTTTAATTTTAACAAACCTAGTTAATAAGAAATCTGATTATGGCATTACCTAATTTTAAGTTTTGCATTTCTATAAGTTAAAAAAAAAATCAAAATGAAAAATTTATTTTATGTAAGTTAAAAATTTCACTAGTATGATTACATAAAAACTGAAAAAATATCTCACTAAAAGAAATGCGTTCCAACACTTGGTACAAAGTCAAATGAAGTTGATATTTTTCCTGTTTCATGTTGTTTGAATGTAGTTTCGACACTAATATGCTGAGTGTGTTTTGCATTCATAGTAATCCACTGAAGAAGCCACTGATAACTTTTATCTCTACAAGGTACTTCTAATGTCATCATGTAATGGCGTCTGAAAAATATCATTCCCACCATGGCTGCTTTTCTTAACATTGCTAAACCAGCACCAACACCAACAAGTCCAAATCCTGCTCCAAAATATGGATTATTCTGAAGTGATGATATAAAATCTGAGAGTGGCATTTTGCTTGTTGAATTAGAATGAAGCTGAGAAAAAAAGAAAAATATATGTTAGTGTCCATATTATACATACAGCTAACAAATTTTAATAACATAAATCTTCATATAATATGGAGCTAAATAAATGGCAGGCATAGAAATTTATAAAAATACATTAAAATATATTATTATGAAAAATTTTAATTAAATTCAAGAGCTAAAATGATTTTATGGTAAATTTTGAAGTCAAAAAAATATTTAGTTGCTCTGTAAAACAAACAAAAGTCTTATTTCAATTTTAAAACTAACTCTTACGCAATTTTGTTAATCATCTTCACTCATAATTCAGAATTTTATTGACTTCTTTCACTTTATTTTAAAATGATTCAAATAATTTTTTACCAAAAACTTAAGTCATTATTTCTGCCAACTAAACATAATCCTACAGATTTTCTATGAGATTAAAATCTAGAGTTTTGAGTTGATATTTTAATGGTAGTCATATAATATCCACAAGATGCATATAAGCACCATGAAATTTAGATCATAGTTCTGATACATATTAAATTAGACAGTTGATTCATATTTTAAGAAATTCATGAATCAGCACATTTGTTAATTTCAAAGTCTACTGATCCTATGATGAGTGCTTCGTACTGCTAGTTACTCATAAGTGACATTAAAATAAAGTAATGAGACAAGTAATATAGTGCCATAAATGAAGGATAAAGAAGTTGTTTATAGGATACCAAGATCAACCTCTTATACAGCTTCAGTTAAACTGGCAGTTTCACAGAGTTCACATATACTGTGTTACTGCATTTTTCATGAAGTGAGTTTTGATCATAACTTTTGCAAAAATTCAACAAACCTGTGAAAACTCTGCTTTGTCAAAAGCACACAGGTTTTTCAGTTGATTTAAAACTTTTTTAAAAAGTTTTGAATCAAATGAAAATGATCCTTTCTCTGGGAGCCAATAAAAAGAACTAATGAAAATGTCATCAAAATCAGGGGCTTTGTACAGTCAGCCCATCAACTGGTTAACAGATTAATAAAACAAAACTACAGAACTTCATCAAATTTTAACGAATGCTGTCACATGCCACTATCCATAATGGTGTTTTTAGCTCAAAAGGTGTCCCTGCTGTTCTTCAGTCCTCATTTCCATATGACTTAAGTTTCTGTAACATTTTTCAGCTCTTTAGTCTGAAAGGATTGATCTTTGAAGGTACACCATTTTGGAAAAAACTATTAAAAAGGTTGCAGCAATCAGCTAAAGGCAATTGCAGTTGCAGAGTATCAGACTGCTTTGAAGAGTGGAAACAATGTCTCGGGCAATGTGTAGTTTCTGAACGGAACCACTTTGAAAGAGAGATGGATAGGCTATTTAAACAAAAATTCAGTTAAAAAATGTCCCATTAACTTATTTAAAGACCTTGTATAACCCCAAATAATTCTTCTACCACTGTCATATTTTATAACAAAGATTTCTTGGCAAAAGTTTAGTAATTCAAATCTACATATTTTGCTTGCCATCCCCACTCATACTGGAATACATTTGCTTATGTCACAAAAAAATGTCACTAAATTTTCATCATTCTTTTAACTTTTTTATATGATCCTAGCAAACCCCATTGTTTTATAGTTTATTTAACTAGTTAATGCCTTATTTTAGCAGTCTGACCCTGAAATGTATACTCCTTTCAAACATTTTTGGATTAAGACATTCACTAACACATTTTTCAACTGTAGTATTTTTCTTCACATTAACAGTGACTTTTTTTCACCAAAACTCTTTGCTCATGTAAAACAAAAATGCCTGCATATTAAGCTTTAATTTGTGCAGAACCATATTTATGACACTAGTAAATTATAATAAACACAGCTGATTTACTAATTTTCTGACTATGTTTTTTGAACAACTGCTTTGTTTTTATCATGATCAATGCCTGCTTTTATAAACTGTTTTTGAGGTCACTTATTATCTGTGTTATGATTTCTGAATAAAAATGATAATGTTGGTTTCATAATTTAAGATAATTTTAATGGCAGTACACTTTAAAAACATCCACCAGTCAATAATATTGTCAAATATCTGAATATTTGCTTGAGTGCTGATTTTGCTTTGCCGAATTTTTTAAAATGATAATGCAATTATTATACAAATGTATAATTTTTCATAATTGAGAGCAACAGAAAATTATTGTTCATCCATAAGCCCCCAAACTTCCTCCTGTTTCATATATGAAAACTACCAACAGGAAATGATATTTTACTTAAAGCTTGTTACTATTTAAAATATGGATTCGGTCGGAATCTATGTGCTGCCCAGATCAGATTTTTAAATATTATTAATCACAGCTTACTATACCATAATTTAAGAAACTTGGTTAACCTGTAAAATTACATGGTTTTCAAGCGTACAGTTACAAAACCAAAAGAGCTACCATTTACAAAATTATATTCCATTTCCAATGTAGCTAAAATCAGAAGAAAACGATAAGAACTGGAATCTTCCTTACAAATGCTAGGTTAAAAGATCACTTCTAAAATCACAGGTTGGTGAAATTATTATGTGGTTAACCTGCAGAAAAGCGCATGAGGTGTATCATACCCCAAGTCTACAAAAAAGTGGAATACTCCTAACTTGTGATGTTGAAATTCTGTACTTCATTCAGTATCTGAGTTTCTAGTAGTGAGTGACTTTCAGAACTGCTTTTCCATTGCCTGTGTGTTTCAGAGAAAGATTTATCGATATTTTATTGCAATTGGTATATAACACACCCGATGTGCCTGTCCACGTTTTCTAACTGAACATTTATTTTAGATATTTATTTCCAGAGTGTAACAGTAAATATTTCTACTCACAAGCGATTTTAAAGTATTTGAAATTAAATTTAAAAGATTTCTAAGTGCATTATGGCAAAAAGAATGACTCTCTATGAATTGGAAATGCAGTGGCTGTGAGACTGATTAGAAATATTTGAAAGTGGTGAAAATTACATTTCGGAAACTGAAGATGAAAATAGGAATATTTTCTACACTGTTTGGTTTCGAAAAAGATACCGCAATATTTTTTTTTATGTTCCTAAAAAAAGGAAAAACTATTTTTATGCTTTTAACATTGCATAATGATGATGCTATAGATGACACTACCGAAATAAAGAAAACATCAGAAGTTATATGTTTTTATAATATGACTAAGGAAGCAGTGGATATTGTGGATGAAATGGCAGCAAGTTATTCAATTGCCAGAATAACAAGGAAGTGACCAATGATAATTTTCCTTTCTGCACTGAATGTTGCTGCAATAGATGCTCGAATTATATTACTTTCAACTGCTAATCCACCAACCAGATACAGATGCAGATATTGTTTTTGGAAGACTTAGCATTATAATTAATAAAAAAAATACATTAAACACCGATTAGAGATTGATACTTTACCGAGAAACTTACGTACTGCATGCAAAAGAAGAGCAGAAGTGTCTAGGAATAATTCAAACGAATATATGAAATTCGAAGGAACTAAGTATAAAAGGTGTGATGAATGCCCTGGAGCACACGGACAGAAGATCACGAATGCTATATTTAAGATGTGAAAAACCTTCTGTGCTAAGAACTCATAAATGATTTTTGTTCAAAGTGTAAACAAATAAAATAAGTTGCAAGAGGTATGATGTTTATTTTGTTATTATTTTCATTTATCTTAATTTTAACTCTCTTTTTTAGCTTATTTTGGTTATTTTGTAACCCAAGTCTTATTCGATTATTATAAAAGAAAAACAGCTTCAAAACCAAATAAAACTATTTTTAACACATTTTAAACATTGGAGTATGTGATATCCAATGCGCCCACTCTAGTAACTTTTCTTGATATGCCTTCCGCCGGGTTAAAAAGAAGCACAAGTTTCACGAAAATAACCTTATTTTAAATTCTCAAAAAACTGAGGAAACTTTATTTAAAACAAAAACCTAACATGTTACTATATGTATCTCCAACTTTTTTCTCCATAACAGATGATAAAAAATTTACTTCTTTCAAAAAAGGCACATTAAAAAAAATGTTAAAAACTTATAAAATCCTAATCTACAATTCTAATATATGTATTCACCTATAAGATTTATGTTCTCAGTAAAAGTTTAGTTATAACGAACCACATTAAATAAGTTCTGCTGTACATAATGTGGAAGGAGAAAATATCACGCTTTTGCTATGGAAGCAGACATCTTGGACGATTGTTTACGTCAGTAGGTCTCTTCTTCCTTTCAAGCATTTCTGCTTCATGATAAAATGAGTGCACAGTCTGTGGATTAAGCGAAGTTTTGTAAAATGTTCCAAGCCATAATTGCAAGTATAAGACTTTTTTTTCATATTTAAGCTAATCGTAAGCAGATTATTTTTTGGCAATGCCTGTATTGACGCTTCTCAAGGCTGAGAAAAATCCTCGACGATCTGATAAAGAGAAATGAGCACTTACTCTGCCTCCGAGCTGCAGAAAGTGGTGGATATCAGAGTTTTCAAATTTATATTTAGGAATTGCTCAGAATTTTAATCTTAAAAGTGAAAACAAGATGAGGAAACGTCTTAGTTGTCACGCCGAACGGACAATCCTGTTAAAGCTTTCCATCAATTAAGCTTATCTTTATAATTGCAAAGTTCTGAACCGAAGAGGCAGAGTATCTGGACCTTCGTTTAAAGATACATACAAAAGTTGTCTTAGTTTTGTAAATAAATGCGTTCAGGAAAGCACTCAAAAATTGTGTAGCTATGAAAATGTTACTGGACTAATAAGCTTTATTAAATCTGGAAGCACGGAAGATATCTGGGATATCTGGGCCCCTAACGGGATCTGCTTTAAAATTGTATGTTTTATATCATATTTGACTTTTATATAATTTATTACCCCTATTCATTTTATTTCCGAATTAAAATTATAGGCTCCTCTATAATATATTCGTACATTAATAAATTTAAAATTATGTAATTTTTCACAGACAAACAGAATTATACATAGTAGAACATTCTAATGCGACACCTTCTTCCTCTAAACGGCGCTCGTATGTTTTCAAAAAAAAACTGCTGTTTTAAATTTTTGCGCTCGAGCTTCTTCAGATCCATTTATCTGGGCTATTCAGTGACACTTGGATTTATTTATAAGTTCCACTGTAGGCCTAATTGCAAGTCTTCCTGTTTAAAGACCAGATCACAAGAAAATTTAAATGTTTGGATTTCTTTTAACAAACCTAAATGTCTAACTGAAACACATGGGATCTCTTTTAAAATTCTCATTCAGCGTTTCAAAGAAATATTATTTTCTTACGTTCCTAATTAATGTATTTAATACTTTCAGTTTTCATGGGGCACTTAATCTAGCGATCCTAAAATCCTTTCGAAAAGTTAGGTGGTAGGTTAACAGGGAAGGGAGTCTTCAGAACCGTTCCCTGGTATGTTCTCCATCAAAATTATCACGAAATTTTTCCTTGTACTTCGGTCGCAGCCTGTGATGTATCCTAGGAAACGACCTTCGTGATGAGACAGCTAAATGACTGGCCATTTCCAATCATTGCATTAAGTTGGAAGTAGACGGCCATTTGAAAAAGAACAACTTTCAATTCCATTTCCCAGCTAAATTCGTAGAGTGTTTTAGCATTATTTGAGCATAATAAGTCAAAATTTCTTAGTCCTTTATACACAGTCCAGTCACATTAATGTGACCATCTGTCAAAAGCAGAATAACCACCTTTCGCAGAGCGGACTGCTGTGAGACGTGCAGGAAGAGAGTCACATAGGTCCCTGAAGGTGTTCTCTGGGATGTTGAGCCATGCCGACTCTAATGCCGTGGCCAGCTGCGCTAGATTACGCGGTTGAGGATCCATGGCGCGAACAACTCGATCGAGATGGTCCCACAGACGCTCGATTGGGTTTAAGTCAGGTGAGTTTGCTGGCCAGGGGAGGACGGTAAACTCATCCTGGTGCTCTTCGAACCACGCACGTACACTGGCAGCTGTATGGCACCTCGCATTGTCCTGCTGGAAGATGCCATCATCCTGAGGAAAAACAATGCGCATGTAGGGGTGAACATGGTCCGCAAGGACAGATGCGTACTTGTATTGATCCATTGTGCCTTCCACAATGATCAGTGAACCTAGAGAATGCCAGGAAAACATTCCCCAGACCATAATGCTCCCGCCTCCAGCTTGGACCGTTCCGGCAATGGTTGCAGGGTGGTTCCTTTCAGAGGTTTCACGCCTTATACGCCAACGTCCATCTGTCCGATGGAGCATAAAACGCGATTCATCCGAAAACGCAACCTGTCGCCACTCAGTGGACGTCCAGCTGCTGTACTGGCGTGCAAATTCTAGCCTTCGCCGTCGATGAACAGCAGTCAGCATAGGTGCACGAACCAGGCGTCTGCTTCGGAGGCCCAGACGCAGCAATGTTCGCTGAATAGTACTTTGGGAGACACTTTTGGTAGCCCCTTGGTTCATTTTGGTGGTCAGTTGCTCAACGGTAGCCCGTCTATCTGCCCGAACGCATCTCCGCAACCGTCGTTCGCCTCTGTCATCTATGGCCCGTGGTGCACCACATTTGCCACGTCGCTGATTTTGGACAGTCCCATTTTGCCATGCACGGTACACTTTTACCACGGCGGCACGCGAACAGTTCACAAACTCAGCCGTTTCGGAAATGCTTCCACCCTTGGCCCGAAAGCCAATGATCATGCCCTTTTGGAAGTCGGATAAATCGCTTCGTTTCTGCATTACGCCAACGATTGAAATGTTTTCCGAAGCCCTCACACACCCTTTATATATGCTCAACTGCACTGTGCTGCCACCTGCCTTCTGTGATTGGTTATTTAACTCTGACATGGAAAGTACGTGGTGGTCACATTAATGTGACTGGACTGTGTAGATGCAGAAAATAAAAGAGACAAGCTTTGCCACCAACCCCACTCCCAATGCCCTCCCCACATACAAGAAAAAAGGAAGAATTAGGGCAATTTTTGAATATTTAACAGCCTCAATAACAACATATTCATACCATTAGCATGTTAAGGTATGTAAACGAGCTGTTGGGATTTAAAAAATACACGCATGCTTCCAGTTTTTTTTTTTTTTTTAATTTTCATTTCCATTACCGTATGACAGTCCACGGCAATTTATAACGTATTCCAAGATAGGTATTATGTGAAACAATAATTCATTGATTCCTTTTTCAATATGGGAAATATCTCCAATTTCAAGATATAGAAATAAGTATTCACAAATAGCAACTGATGTAGACCATATTCTATAAATCGCATTCTGCTTTTCTTTGTGACTTAATTCTGGTATACAATATAGACCTGAATAATATTTATATCGCACTATTTTTATTATCTTATACTATTTTTTATTTTGAATGTTCGTTTCGCTACTCATTGAACACGTTCACTTTCAAATGCTGTATTTAACCACTCTAAGTTCTGGTGTTGTATTTAACCATTCATTCAATTTATCCGAAAACTTTCTCGAAGGCTGGATTTCCAAACTCTCATGATTACTCCTTAAAGAAAAATTTCTTTACGATGGCATAGTGACAGACAGCAATCTCTTTAAAACTAATTTCCATCTCTTTTCTTTCTTCTTAATTTGATCGTGTGTTCCTTTGCCTATTAACTTTTAAGTTTTGGACCTTAACTTTGGACGTAACCAGGATCCGAGCTAGGGGTGTGCAAATGATCTTAGACCGGGAAAACGAAACTAAGATATGGCTTGAACTGGTGCATCAATGACCGAGTAGGTAAAATTGCTAAGCCTGGTAACTGTGTTATGTAGTGATTTTTGGTTAGTTTAGAATTATGGATTAATGTGTAGTTAATTGCAGTTATTTGTTAATTAATTATTGAGTGAGTAAATTATATGCATTAATTTATGCTTATTCTAAATTTTTCTTCACGAATTGTATTGCTTATGTTATTGAATCAATTATTTGTATGCGAGTTAAACAGAGTTCTCATTCTTACGTTACGCGTTCGTTGGTAATAAGCCTTCGGGAGAAGGAGACAATGGGAAATCGGTTGTTTCTGCGTAATATTTTAAATTTAAAAATACTTCCTTTTTATTCACATGGTTGAAATTTATACCTCTTAAAGAGAAAAAAATTACCCTTCTTATGAATCTACTTTCATGACTGTACGTCGC
>KK119659.1:92679-104112 GCA_000611955.2 Stegodyphus mimosarum
GCTCTAGGCTTTGCCAAAGACATGCGCAGTCCTGCATTCCTTGCCACAATGAGTTTTGTCGGCTTGTGCTGATGTTACTGTCAGACAAGTGAGATAAGTCATTTATTATTTGAGGTAAATTTTCCAGTGATGAATTATTAATGTAAGGAGTAATTATATGTGTATTTAATTTCCAATTAAATTCTATTTAATTTTTAGTCAAAGGTTTTCTGCTGGATCTTAAATCCAGGCTGTGTATTCAAGCAATTGTTGCACTAGTAATCTATTCAGGATTTTTAACCTTAACTTGGAATGTAATTAAAATTTATATATAATGGATTAAGACAGGTTATTAAATTTGTAAACTTATCTAAATTTTACCTTTTTACTTTAAGTTGTTACTATTTTTGGTTGAGGATTAACTTTAACTCTTGCAAATTAAGGAACGATTAAAAATTTAAATTCTACTTTACCTTTTAATTGAGTAATTGAATGTAGGGTTAAATGTAATCATTTTTCTCCAACGGGTCTACTTGAGTATGTAATATTTTTCTAACTGCCTAAGGGATTTGCTAAATTTATGTATGTAATTTTTACCTGAGTAAATTAAGAAATTTCTTGAACTGAGTAATCTCTATCAATATTGGTAAAGACACCATGCTCGGTGATTCATTAAATTCCTGTGTATTTTTATGCTGGCCAGCAGAGTTTTGATAACTGCATATGAAATTTTAATATTAATTTTTACAGTGTAAATTTTTGATAAATTCATCTCGGTGCATATTTGAAACTAACAATATATATATTATAATTCTAAATGCATTATTTTAATTAGTTGTAACAGTACACTCCATAGATCTAGAAATTTAAGTTGAAAGATGAGTGTCTTCCTTTAATGCTGCAATAAATATCCTTGGTTATATATATATAATTGATTCAGAGTTTTTCTTATGATGACTTGTGTGAATGTTCTTAACACCAGTACTCCTGCTTGGTCTTAGGGGTTGTTCGGGTTAGTTATACACAACGCAATGAATTATGGTTTTGATATTATTGTAGACAAATTATTGTAACAGTTAGTATTTAACTATTAGCACCTAACATTTGGTGACACAAAGTTAGCACATAACAACTGGTGCCTTGACATATTGTAATATAACAACTGCATTTAAGAGTGAAGTGACTGGTTGCATATCGTGATGTTTCATGTGTACTAAAATTTGAATATGAAACAGTTTCCCTTGCTGAATTCTTGTCTTTAGGTAGTTAGCATGATATGCCTCGTAGCTATCAATAAATAATTCACAGGAATGCATGAGTTTAAGCAAATTGATGAATTTGGGGAATAGGAATAAAGAACTGATTTTTTTTCACTTTCACTTACATTTCAGCAATTTTTATTCTATCTAACTATATCTTTTCTATTTTCCTTTCTTAAACAAGCTTTCCGACACACACTAAACACGTTCAAGCCTTTCAAGTGATTCTCTGTGATTGTTGGAAGCAACGGAATTTTTATTCTGCGAAAAGGACTAAATGGACGCTTGTACTCATAGTACTTGGTTGAGAATAAGATATAAGAAAAGCATGCTTCGTTTCTGGAAAAAAAGTCCTTGCTTCTTTTACCAAATCTTCTCACTATCAAAATTTTCCAAATTATAAAAATCGCGAAAGCAGTGCAACGTTTTAATAATCTCCATTTGCCATCTCTAAATTATTGCTAGAAACTACTCCGTAGTGATAACATTGACGAGACCAGACAAAAAATAGATTATAAAAGACCTTTTCCAAAGTTTATGGGTTGTAGATACAGGAGGATTTGAGGGATGTTATTGTTCTTTTACAGTCCTCGAAACTTGCAATTCAGCACCAATGTTTTCCTCCGTAATATTCACAAAAGACCGAATTTCCTGGCTTAAGACATCTACAGCTTTACGATGTTCATTCATCAGTATTAAAAAAAATTTCATAGGGTCGAGACATTATAGCCTTTTTAGATCTTTGGACTGTAAAATCTTAGCCGCACGCTCGAACAGCAGAGTCGAACACTTTGCTATTAGTCCTACGCTTGCAATAAATTCAGATTTCGTCGCAGTGAAGTGTAATGGGAAAGCAATTTTCCCTGTGGAAGCATTACCTTCTTTTGACAACTATTCCAATTCCTAAACTTCATTCTTAAAATGTGGTTTGAATAAACTGAAATTTTTGTATTTCTGAGACCAACGTGTCTCACAAAAGTTTGGAACGTTAAGTATATATTTTCCTCGTAGAACAGATTGAGGCAAAATGTTCTTCACGTCCTTTACAGTAGCACTATTTCTTCTGATTTCTTGATTTAAATTTAGTTTGTGACTGGTACAACGAAAAGACAAGGCTTTGTTATATTTACATAGCAAAGCCGTACATTTGCATAGCAAGAAAATCCATTGTAACGCTGCGTAACACTTTTGCTAGGATCAAAACATTCCCCTTTCTAGTAAAATATCCATTTCATTTGGCATAGTGTGAGCGTCCATTGCATTCAGTTCGATAAATCCTAAGAATTCGTTCCAAGCGGCTATCTTTTCTTCATCGAAAAGTCAAATACGAACTGACAGCTGTTCCTATGCAGATATATCGCTTCTTTCATCTGCTATTATGCTGTGGGCAAAAGGTTTCTTGCATCACATATTGTACAGTTTTTCACCACCAATCCACAGACATTGACTAACTCGTTTTAGATTTGAAGTATTATATAAGTAGCGCTTCTGCTACCTTTTTTTAATGTCTTTCCAATATTTAATCTTCCGCTTCCACTCTTAGGCGAACCAAGTCCAGATAATTGCCTTCTTGTTGCCTCTGACTTCTTAAAAAGAAGTCATAGGTTACCCTAAATATAAGTATGAAAATGATCGACGTTAATGCATTTTGATTTTCTTCAGTTACTTATTCATGACCAGAAAAAAAAATAACATTTACAGTTTCATTATCTAGTAAATTCTTAGCAACTATTACTCATCCTTTGTGCCACTGATTTATTGGGTTGGTAACTAAGTAATTGCGGATTTCACTCATAGATGGCTTCAGTTGAATTTTTAGTTTTGCAGGCGTAGTACAAATGTAAAACACATTTTGCTATTTGATAGCTGGCAATTCAGCTGTGAATCAGTAAAAAAAGTTTTTTGATCGGTTGCGTAGATTTCGTTTGGCGTTCGTTGAAAAAGGGAAAATCAAAAGGAATATTTTCGTCATATTTTGCTATTTTATTTCCGCAAAGGGAAAAACGCATCGCAAGCTCAGAAAAAGTTATGTGCTGTTTATGGTGACGAAGCCTTAAAAGAACGGCAGTGTCAAAATTGGTTTGCCAAATTTCGTTCTGGTGACTTTTCACTCAAAGATGAAAAACGCTCTATTCGTCCAGTTGAAGTTGATGACGACCTAATCAAAGCAATAATTGGTTCGGATCGTCACAGTACAACACGTGAGATTGCAGAATAGCTTCATGTATCACATACATGCATTGAATATCACTTGAAACAACTTGGCTACGTTCAAAAACTAGATACATGGGTTCCTCACGAACTGAAAGAAACGCATTTCACGCAACGCATTAACAGCTGTGATTTGCTAAAGAAACGTAATGAAAATATCCATTTTTAAAACGATTGATAACTGGCGATGAAAAAATCGGTTGTTGACAACAATTTCAAGCGGAAAAGATCGTGGAGCAGGCCAGGTGAACCAACTCAAACAACATCAAAAGCTGATATTCATCAAAAGAAGGTTTTGTTATCAGTTTGGTGGGATTACAAAGGAATTGTCTACTTTGAACTCTTACCACACAACCGAACGATCAATTCTGATGTCTACATTGAACAACTAACGAAATTAAACGATGCAGTTGAAGAAAAGCGGCCCGAATCGACAAATCGAAAAGGTGTTGCATTCCATCATGACAATGCAAGGCCACACACATCTTTAGTCACTCGGCAAAAGTATTGGAGTTTGGTTGGGATGTTTTGCCACATCCACCATATAGTCCTGACCTTGCACCATTTGATTACTTTTTGTTTCGATCTTTACAAAACTCCTTGAATGGTAAAAATTTCAATAATGATGATGATGTCAAATCGTACCCGATTCAGAAGTTTTATGAACATGGGATTATGATGCTGCCTGAAAGATGGCAAAAGGTCATTGATCAAAATGGGCAAAACATTGCAGAATAAAGTTATTTAGTTCCATGAAAAAATTGTCTTTGATTTTCTAAAAAAAATCCGCAACCTGATTGGTGTTCAAGGCTCTTGCCAACGGCAGGCGCAGTCTTTCTTTCTTTCCCACGATGAATCTGTGGACTTGTTCTGATGTTATTGTCAGACAAGTGAATAAGTGACAACACACATTCAGTTACAAGGTCTGCTTATTTCGGTCCCTCTACTTGTCGTTACATTTTGGTCAGCTAGTTTTTTGAATCACATTCTGTATGATATAAAAGTTAGCTAACGATAAACTTAAAAACTGTGTTTCTTTCATATTTTAGTTACTTTTAATGACATCTCAAGTTGATATTTAATGTGACTTATTATTTAAAGAGGTGTTTTCTGTTCCGTATCTAAAATGTACTCTGATAAAGATGCCGGTAAACTAAAACTGTGTAGTTGTTGTAACACACCCACACACACACAAACAGAGAAAGGAAAAAAAAACAGTCTTTAATTTTTTTGTTAATTCTTTATCATTCATTCATTGCCAGCTTCAAAAATGTAATATACTTACATTGAACTCAATAAACGACGTTATTATTATAAAAAGTCGGTTATTCCTTCCGAGAATATTAACTTCATTGGGATGTTCAGTTGTGCAAATCATCTAACTTTATGCCAAAATTTCTGCAACTGTTCTCTCATTCAAGCTCCGTTTTTATTTATTGTAAGCTACAATAACCTGAGAGATACGTATGAATATTTAGAGTGCTAAATAATAAATCGATCAACAGGGATTAAGTATTGCCAAAGCCAGATCTAAAATTCTATGTATTTGGGGGCTAGAAATGTTGCTGTAACTTCTCGTGATTCTGTTTTCGTCTACTTTAAAAAAAAAGGGTAGGTGGGAAATTGATATGTGGAAACTCTAAGAAAGAACGCTGCACTGCTATTATTTAAGAGGCCTGATTGGGGGCCCCTTGAATAATAACTGACGTTTGTTCTGAATGACACTAAACAACGACTAAGATGTCTTCAGCGTTGCGTGCGCTTTGGTTACAGATGGTATCAGATGAAAAAAAAACCTCCAAAAAACTTTTTTTTATGTTTATATTCAGGCAGGGCCCTTCTTAGCGGAGGTGCAGGGCATAAAATTACGCGGGCGGTCAAAATCAGGGGCGGCTAGACTCTGGCGATATCAAGCCTAAATATTTTAAATTCATTAAATTCATCGTAAGTACTTGCCATATGTAAGTACGTTTTATACAATTTGTCATATGTAAGTACTTAGTGAGAATGAAATAAAAATTTTATTAATCATTGAGCATTTTTTTAAAATTTGGGGGCGGCAATCTTAGGAAAGTACGAGGGCCGCCAATGGCCTAGGAAAGGCCATGTAGACAGGGCTGATTTAGGGATCATAAAACACTCGCAACTGCAGGGGCCCCAAGGTTGAGAGGGGCTGCTGTCACGTATAAATATTAATGACAAAAGTCTGAACTTCTCACTGAAATAATACTTTTGTACTTTAAATTTTTCAAAACTTGCATGTACTAAAATCAGAATAAAAGTATTGATGATATTCGCGACACTAATTGATCGGTCGGCAGTTGATTGTTTGCATGACCGGTTATGAAAATCTTTGGATTTGGGGAAAGATTAAACTTCTTGGACCAGGAAGAAAAGAACTCAAAGAATAATAAGAAACAGAGCAAACTCTTCGTCAACTTCTGCTGGTTAAAATAATAATAATTATTATTATTATTATATTTGTTTAGGACGGTGCAAGTGCACTTCCCTGCACTCCGCTGGCTACACCCATGACTTTAAGAGACAATTCTTTCCTTGATTGGTTTGATTTTTAGATAATTCATGTTTCAAAGAAGTATCATATATCCTTTCCAGTTTCTGTATTCATGTCCCACAACGGAGCTACAATTAAAATTGAATTATTTGTACACAAAGCAATACACAATAATATTTTAATAACAATATCTTTGTTGTTGTTGTTGTAAGTATGAAAACCAATAAAAGCCGTTTACATTAGCAGAACTTCGATTCCGAGGAACGCAGACGAACTTAATGCTTTCACTAAACAGGAAAATGGCACTTATTCTGTTAGAGATAAAATTGAGTCTCTGTGCATTTAATTGATAAAAAAAAATTAATTGCTTAGGCGATTAATGTCTTTCGAATTTCAAAAGCGAAATATTTCCGAAACACGTAAAATTTGTTCCATCAAAAAACCATAAATTTCGTGCCTATAACTGGGCTCAAAGTTCCACTAATGTACGAAACTTAACGCTTCTAGAAAGCTAAAACAAGATTTTGTTTCTTTTTCATAAAAATATCAAGTTCAAATATCTACCCATATTTATTTGAAGAGAACTTATCTCATTGATGTGGTTATCAATTCATGCAGCTTTAGATCTTTTATTTATCTCTTATTAAGGAAATGTATATATCAGTATATCAAAATAGGTCATTTAAACCACTAGTAGATACATGATCCTGTTTTCATACCTTTCATTGATTAGAAGATCAGTGACAGAATACTTGCTATTTGAAGGACGGTTGCCAAACATTAATTTCATTGTTACTTGTAAAAAGAATATCAGCGTATGTTTTTCTTCTGTAAGATAACTTTTATAAGTCTTTATGCTCATTTATTATAACAGGCCTTTGTCATAATAAAGCAAAAGACATCTCTTGCAGCCACATATTTTGCATGAGTTCGTCTGCAAAGTTTCCAATATTCGCGCTTGACAATGTTTTCGCGATCCAACGAATATTATCACAAACCCACCACACTGATCTATACGTTTCTTTATTTATTTTATTTAAAAGAGATATAGAAGAAAGAGATTTATTTTATTTAGAAGATTGAAGATAAAATTCATTACAAAGGGACAACTGAGGTTACTTTTATTTAAAAAGAATCGTTGAAAAACATTTGTATAATTATGGTCTGGCTTACGTTTCAATGAAGTTATAGTGCTACACTTAATCTGGTGCTACCTTGATTTGGATAACCTTGAATGCTACTTTAGTCCCATAACTCTAACAAATGTGAAACGGTTGTCGGTATGTCTGAGATAAAATGACGAAATCTTAAGAAGGCTATAAAAACACTTTTACTTAAACAGAATATTGAACATAAAAGCACGACTTTTGTGTTACAATAATCACAGCTTGTAAAAATGCAATTTAAAATAAGTAGAGTCAATAAATTTCAACGGTGAACAACAGCTAACGACTACACAATTAACTACTAAGCTGGCTCAATAAATTTAACGTCAGTGAGTCAGATTAAATTATCGGCGAAGAAAGAGAGGCAAGGGCGAATAATTACAACTCCTACAGCCAGTAGAAACTAGCCACGTAGCACGCAAATACCAGAAAGATTCTCTCTCTTAAGATAACTGATACTGATCATGAAGTTGCTTATGTGGCCACAGAAAGGGTTTTAATAAGCTATGTAAGAAAAATTAAGCCACTGATGGCAAGTGATTTCATAAGCTAGCAGATGAAAGTCCAGGAACAGTCAAGACAGTAAGGTAAAAGTGTGCATATATGCCAATCGATGAGTGAAAGGACAACGACAAAAGTCAAACAAGTAAAGCAATTAAATCAAACGAGTAAACGTTACAGTCAAAGCCAGGTTACGAAGTTGGTGATCTCTAAGCACTGAGTAGCAAATGGCCTGATCAAATTGTCTTCTAGAACGATTTGGTAACTAAGAAGAGTTAAAAAGTTTGCAACATCACAGCTAAGTCCAGTTTTGAAGAAACTCTCTCTTAAGATCCAAAACTCTCAGCTTAAATACTCAAATAACTAACTAATCTGCATTCTGGTGAGCAATACGGAAAGAGGTTATAGTAAAGACCAAAATCATAATAGCTGGTTAATCATCATAAGATACTTTACAAAGTATGTTCTCAGATTCCGAAATGCTTTTTTTTTAATTTGATTTACGTTTCATATGCAGTCGACGCTAATTACGACATTTTTTAAGAAAGCAAGGCGTCGTTATAACGAGCGACAGCTTTACGTGAAGATATATGAATACAAAGAAATGGTTTCTCTTCAGGAAAGTTTTCTTTAATGAGACTCCCTTTTTTATGTTCATGAAAAACAAAGGATAACAGCTCTGCTGTTGAAATTCAAGTTATTATTAAGAACTTACAGGATCCTGATATCGGCATTCATTCTGCTTACGTTCGTGAACACTGTGGAAATTTCGGAAATGAAAAGGCTGATGCTTTAGCAAACTTCACACTGATTTAAATCTCTGGTTCCTGTTTCTCTTTGGAAGCGCTTTTATAGAAATGATGCTATTTGTAGTTGTAAAAGAAATATCTAGCCTCACCACAAGCACAATGGACCAAAATGTTTTTTTCCTACAGTTTTTCACAATAATAGTGGATCAATTTTGAACAGATTTTAAATTAAATCAATTTTTGCCTGCGGTAGCGGCCAAGAAGATGCAAAGCATATTTGAGTGCGTTCATCATAGCCAGCAGATGAAGACACTTCAGACAACTCTGAAGCACCTGTCTGTATCTCAACCATCAATTTTTTCGGACTAAAGAGACAATTTCTGCTTTCGGATTATTGAGTTGCCTTCACTTTTTTAGCCCAAAGAAGCGTTAGCTCAGAAGGGCTATTAATTTCGTTTTGCCATTTTGCGTCGATTCACTGTGAATGTCAGTATTACTTTTCAAACTGTTGCCACCCAATATTATCGCCCTGTGTTATATTTAAAGAAATTAAATAATGATGATCTGCATAAATGTATGTATGTTTCTCGCATTGTGGTAAAACAACGGTACCAAGAGCCATCCAATTTTGAATAACGTAATCCTCCTCCGAATATGGACATCTGAAACCCTAATTTCGAATTTATTTTATTATCGATTTAATATTTTGTAACACTTTAACGAATTTTTGATTAAGAAACTCAACGATTTCAAAGCGATCAATGGCAACACTGTACTACATGGAAAAAAATTATCTCAAGCGCGCGAAACTGTGTATAGCAAATTCTAAAGATATGCTCATTTTAAAATTATTTTGCAATATTGCTGTTGAATTGAGTTTTATGGTTTTAAATGCGAAGAACATGATATTTAATGAATAAAGGTAACGTAGAGAACGTTAAAAAATGCTCCTTTGGTTGCAATGTAAACTCTTAAAAGTTTTCAGAGTTTTTTTTTTTTTTTTTTTATTTTTTTTTTTTTTTTTTTTTTTCATTTTTTTTTTTTTTTAAAAATTTTTAACATTCGTACACCTATTGTACATTTGTTTATTTATTTTGTTAGCTCTGTAACATAAATCGTGTAAGCCTCGTGGTACACTTTGTTGAACACGAGGAGCTGAAATTAGAGTTACAAAAAAAAAAAAAAATCTGAGATGTTGGAAAATTTCTAGTATCATTTTGAATACATTAACTATTTTCTTAATACTGTTAATAATATTTAAATTCTAAATTTCTATTTTAAAAATGTAATAGCATATATGTGAAACATTTAACGGTGAATCTGAAGTTATTGTGGCATATTTGGAGATTCGGAAATCGCAATGACCGTATTCTAGTTCTTCCAGAAAAAAGTAAATAAACATTAACGTATAGCAAACTTGAAGAACAGACACAAGTTACCACTGGGCATCAGTCAAGCAGACAACTACCAACAGTTAAACTGTCTTTGCTCTAGGGATTGAAAACTTTGATTTCAAGATTTTAAATGGAAAAGTACTGTTTCATTGGAAAACTTACCCTTATTAATATTTACGTACTCTTATTATATAGTGGTCCTCTTATAAAATCGCGCTGCAATTGGTAATTGGTAGTCTGCGGGTTTGTGATAAATACACGGAATTTTGCAGTAGCTCTCTCAAAATCGAGTCCTCCGCAACTTCGTGTGTTGCGAGAGCCGTTAATGGCTCAGCCTGGAAGACGTAACAAATTTTTACAAATATGTTTAACTGTCAATTTTTTGACAAGACAACTAACTAATTTGAGTTCATAAGATGAATCATTATTAAGGAATGTTCAATCTTATACAAAAGAACAACAGATACTGTGATAAGTTAAACTGTAACGTCTATATGCTTTGTTTGCAACTAATAATGAAAGGATTGCTGTTGATGTTATCCGGCGAAAGTACTAATATTTTGTTCAAGAGGGGTGATCTTAATTTTAATTCACAGTGCCGCCAGTTTTCAGGTTATTTATGATAAATTAGTACAACAGAATTTAAACAGCTAAAATACCAAGACATTTTTAACTATACACTGTTCGACATTGAAAATGCAACACCAAGAAGGAGTGGTCAGAAATTTATGCAAATTTTAGAGTAGACGCACCTCACTGAGTTATGCGAATGATGTGAAATGCGTAGCTCTCCGACGCACGTGAAGCAAGATATAAGGGAAGGAACGTGTAGAATGGGAAATATTCGTGTCCTTATTTCTGCCAGACGAATTATCGAATAAAGTTGTTTTTTGTCCCGGAGGATACGTATAATAGGAGAGAATGCCAGGCCGCCGTCAACGAAGGCACTTCCAGCAGACAGACGATTTTACGAGGGGTATGGTGATCGGACTGAGAAGGGCGGGTTGGTCCTTACCTCAAATCACAGCTGATACCCACATGGATGCGAGCACGGTTCATCGGCTATGGCGAACACGGTTGGAACAAGGGAATGTGGGAAGAAGGAGGAGTGCAGGCGCAACCAGAGTGACGTCAGCACGCGTGGATCGACGTATCCGCCGACAAGCTGTGGCGGTCCCCCAAGTCACTTGTACCGCGATTCCGCAGCATATGCAAGATACCCTGGATGTTCCCGTGTCGACCAGAACCATATCCCGTCGGTTGGTTGAACATGGCCTGCACTCACGGCGTCCGTTAAGAAGACTGCCATTGACCCCACGGCATAGACGCCAATGTTTAGAATGGTGCCGGACTGGAGCGATGTGAGTGACAGAATGGCGAAACGTCGTGTTCTCAAATGAGTCACTCTTCTGTTTATCCAGTGACAGTCGCCGCATACGTGTGTGGAGTCGACGTGGAGACAGATCCAATCCGGCAGTAACTATGGAACGCCCCACCACGCGACAACGTGGCATAATGGTTTGGGGCGCTATTGCCTACGATTCCAGGTCACCTCTAGTTCGTATTCAGGGCACTATGACGGCCCAACGATACTTGGATAATGTAGCGCGGCCGATGGCAATCTCCTACCTTCAGGGGCTGCCTAATGCAATTTTTCAG
>KK119659.1:104225-140120 GCA_000611955.2 Stegodyphus mimosarum
CTTCCCTGGCCACCGTATTCTCCTGAACTCTCATCAATCGAACATGTGTGGGTCGTGATTGGACGCCGTTTGCAGACTCTGCCCCTGCCTCGTTCAGAAGACGAACTGTGGCAAATGGTTGAAAAGGCATGGAAAGCCATCCCTCAGGACACCAAACGCAGTCTTATTGACTCTATGCCTAGACGTGTTTCTTCGTGCATGGTTGTCCGCAGTGGTCCTACATCCTACTGAGCCGACGCCGTTCTGGCTCTGTATTCTGACTGTCATTTTGAAATAAATATCACTTATTGCTGCTTGCTGTCTCTTTTTACCAAATTTCATCACTTTCTGACCACTCCTTCTTGGTGTTGCATTTTCAATGTCGAGCAGTGTATGAATTCCATACCCCACTTTCATGCCTTATAAATGTATCTTCATAATCATTTTGGCATGAGAATGGCATTTGTCCATATACGTAAGTTTCTATGCACTTCTGCAAAGTATAAACCTTTTTTAAACCTATCACTGTTATTAGTTCACTAAGAATTATATGAATCTAGCGAAATGGTAAAATAAGCCATATCGAGCTGGCAATGCAATTTAAATTCGCTGTGTAACTTTGTAATGTTGCTGTACTTCTATAATAACAATTTAGGAGAGCTCCACAATGGAAAGAAAGCAGAATGATTTTCGACCATCAAAAGTGCATCTTGAAAATCTGAGGATTACTTAATTAAAATGGCAAAGAAATGAAAGAGAATGTGATGTAATTTCAAGCATTTCTAATCTCGGCGATTTATTTTTTACACTGTGCTTTTCATTGCCCAGTATGAGAATAAATATTCCTTGGGCTTTGTAAGACACAAACAGCACAAGGCTGTCTCCATTGCTAGGCAATTAGAAATCATGTTCTAATTGCTGAACTTTAGAACGTTATGCCAATCTAAGGGCATAAAGTTCAATGGTTAGAACTCGGAGAAACCGTCAATATTCGGTCGACGAATTCTCCAAATCGGCTGGACATTCACTCATGAATTCTACATTCCCTGATTCGCTACGGTTTAAATCCTGTTCTATACAGGTGTGAACAGAAGTAATGACTTTTACGCTCGAAAGCTATGGTAATAATGACGACTAGACTCCGTTCCGTTCCGTTTACCTCAGTTATATTAGGCTTAGCCCGCGTGATATGGCGGGCTTTTTGCCAGTTGTCTTTACATAAGGCATCATCCTGGAAGTAAAAGACCTAGGAAGGTTTCATAGAGACAAGATGTGATCAGTAAAAAAAAAAAGAAAGTGGCTTTGCCACTGAAGAATTGTCATTGTGTGGTGGTGCGAAATACAATTCAGTAGTAAGAATAATTAAAAATAAAGTGAGGATTTACATACAATCAACATAATAAAAACAAATTCCATTTAGCTTTTCCTTGGATGGCCTAATCACGTAATGTCGGTGGATCCTTGTCATTGGCTGTCGACAAGAATCATGAAAAATCAAAATACCATGTGAACGCTGTCTTGTACAACAGCTGGACAATTGGCTTGTTACTTCTAAGCAGGCGATGGTAATCGAATAAACAAGCCGATGATGTTGTCTTCATCGAAAGTAAAGCCCAGGCACTGTTCACGGATAAATATGAATGCAGTATAAATAATGTGTTTAAATGTATTTTCATCTAAAGAAAGACTGGAACATGAAATCTGACATCGCATATCCGTGAAAAATGCTGTTTCTGTGACTGCAGTTGTAAGGTTTTAGTTAAACTAACCAAGTTTATTTTAATTTAAATCTTTTCTATATCCTCTCTGTTTCAACTTCCTGTCAGAAGAAGCGCGCGTTTTTAGCTTATGCTAATTTTGAAGTTCAGCCAAGCACTATTTAAGCCAGAGGTAGAAACCTCTCGGTGTGTGAAAGCTCAGACTCAGATCACGGTCACGCCGTTCAACGTTCGTCTGACCAGTTAGCAGTTTAAATTTATAAGCCATAGTACTTACTACGTGATTGCATTGTAAAATAAATTAAAGTGCGGTAGTATTTAGTATACCTTGCTACGCACCCTTTTCGGTAGAGGCCAACTTCCGCGAATTGCTCTGCGAAGCAAAGTTTAATTTAATTTCTATTTTAGGTTTAGTATTTAAATTTATTTGATTGTTAAGTTCGACCAAAGTGTGGTCTTTTACTTTTTGTATCTCTCCCGAATTGGGAGGTTTGTATTTAATAGTGATTTAATAAAAGAGGATTTCAAATCCCTTTCACGTGCAGTTATTCTCCAGCCCAGCAGTTACATCAGAACATAGCGTACCTTCCGCTCCCTGTTCCAGTTCAGGACTTAGAACTTAAGGATAAGAACCCTTTACAGAAATTACCATGTTTCCAAAAAGAATGCACAGAACACTAAGTCCTGACACAATTTACTTGGTTGGGAAGGAATTCCAAAAATAGCTTCACCGATGTCGTTTATAATGAAAATGCTGTTATAGTGCACAGATACGTATAGATGGAGATCTAATTCTCCAAATAAGGCCGTACAGTTGTGCTGCGCGGCCCAATTTTTGTTCATGTGGGACAATGCTCGTCTCTCAACACGCTGCAAAAATGGCTGAATAATTTCTAACCGAGGATACTGCTCAAATGAATTGACCTCCCTTACTCACTTAACCTCATTCATATTCACCATATCTAAGATGTCCTAAGGCGACGATGGTGTCCGCCAAAAACATCGCGGAGAAAACAACGCAAGGCGAAAACGTCGTGGAAAAAACATCGTGGGATAAAATAAAACAAAGAGAAAACATCGCAATTCTAAAACATCATGGTACAAAATATCGTGGTCGAAAATAAAGCGGTTCAAAAACTTCGCAGTTTAAAAACATCGTCGTCGAAAATATCGCGGTAAAAAATAAAGCTCCTACAAAGCATCGCATGACGATAACATCGCAGACAGGCTTTTTTCAGGTTTTAATAACTATAAATGGATATTCGCATAATGATTTGTGAGCGCAAGATGGAAAGAAGGATAATTTTTACTTTCATATTTTTTTATTAACTAATAAATATTTGTTAAAAATGTAAAATGGAAACTTAAGCATAGAAAATTAATGCAACTTATAACACTTAATAGAATTTTAAACTGATATAGTTAACTAACAAAGGCCGTTAATAAATTATTTTTTTTAAACTTTTACTGGTAATTATTCATGAAAAGTATAATCTAAAAAAGGTTAGGAAAAGGAAGATAAGTAACTACATGACCTTATCTATAAAAAAAATTGGTAAGTTAATTATGAGATTATTTATATAGATATTTTATTTATATAGATCTTAGTTTCTCTAAATTGGCAACAAATTCATTATTCTCCTAAGTTTCAAATGTAAACAAATATGGCTGCCATACGAAAAATGATTAGGCTTAGGCTTAAACAACTTTTAAATTGTTGATCATTCTTCAATCTTGCATGCAGATTTACTAAAGGCATAAAATCCTTAACCAGAAGATAAGACCAATACAATTCAATCATTTTTAAAGCAAAAAAAAAATGCACAATTTACGAACATATAAGAACAAAAAAACCAGAGCTCACAGAACCGAGTAACAGAGTGGATATATATACACATAAATTTATATACTTTTGGGGCGACCGATTGCAACTAAAATAGGAAGTGCACATCTACATGTTATAACACTCCTATGTACAAAATTTCAACGTTCTAAGGCTACTTGGTTTTGAGTTATGCAAGATACATACATACGCACAGATGCCACGAAAAAATCTCTTCAGAATCCATTTTAAATCACTTTTATTTATTTATTTATTTGGAAAAAAAGAGTCCTTTATTCTGTCCTTACGCTCAGATATCACTCAAAAACATCGTTAAATTGCATTCGATAGCGGTCAAAATGGATATTTTCGTTGAAATATAATACCCGAAATTTTTCGCGATTACAATACTTCCTTTTTACTTCGTACAAGGAAGTAAAGAAGAATATAAACTTTAACGTGATTTTTTTTTCAATATTCAAATCTAACAATAAATAAAACGGCTTACGTAAAAAGTTTAATCAGTAATGGTACTATAAACGCCTACTACGTAATTTTCTCTTTCCACGAAAATACGAAAACACAGGCGGTAAAACTAAAAAATAGGGAACTGAAGCACGCGCGCAAATGACACTATTACCCTGTACTACATTTTTCACAACTTTTCTTCGTAAGATTCTGGCTAAATTAACTTTACTTGAACTATGAAGCGACTCTTCTCTATGTTCAGACTGTATCACTTACAAGACGTGGAAAAATAAAAAAGACCCTTTTATTCAACTCAAGAAGGAATTTACAGACAGCACTCCTGGTGCTTACAAACTGAGCCAATACTTTTGTCTGCAACTCAGCATAGAAATATAAAATTAAAAAGTCAGCCGAAGCTGCACAGACATAATTAACGCGAGTTGGCTCTTAGCCCTACCACCGACGCACAGAAACCGGCATTCAATATGCACGGCGGAAAAATAGCGTGCTTAAATCAGCGAAACAACATGGCCGAACGGCAGAACAGGCTCTGTCTGAAGTAAGTCAGACCCCAGCTTAAATAGTATCTTTTACCCTACTTTGCATAACATGCAACACTGAAATATCATTCTGGCAGGATATGGAAATGAAGGAAAGTAGAAAAGATAAGTAACTCAACAAAACTGGTTAGTTTAAAACTAAATGATTCTTTACACCTTTTATCAAAGGAATTCCTTTAAGATGTCAATAAGTTATCGCCGTCAGCACAATATGACTTACACAAATCACATATTTATATCGAACAAATTTCATTCGATACCACTTCAGCTACAACTACAGATAAGATTTAAAAGCTCGATAGCTGTCCACACTAACCTAACAGGCTTAAACCTACAAGCTGACTTAGAAACCTACACCGGCGGTATACTAACTAGACGGCCAGAATGCGTAGCCGCAACTAATTAACAGCTGGTGGACAAAATAACAAATGAACTTCACTAGAGAAATTACGGTCCGTCGTTTCGTTTCAACAATTTAAATACTCTCGTTCAGCTACTTAATTTGCATCCTGGCGAGGAAATGCGAAGGGAAATAAGAGAATTCGGAAAAAGTTCAAAAATTAAAATAACTGTTAGAACAACTAAACAGAACTTTATAAAATCTTCTTTACTTCATCACCGTCTTTTACTTGCGCCGTCAACTTTCCTTCGTAGAGATAAAACTAAATTTAAGTCAAGCTTTCTTATTCCTGATATGTTTAGTATTGTGTTAAATATTGCATATGTTAATACTGTATATGTATTAGATTTAATAAATTGAGTTGGTTTAGTATTGTTACGAAAAATTCGGCGGTTGCGCCTGTATGTAAGCTTTCCGGCATAGCACTAGGGTTGCCATAAAATAGTGTATTGTAGGGTTGCCAGATTGGCGACTTTATCGCCCATTTGGCGACCAAATTGGCGATATACCATGGTCCAATCGGGAAGCTTCTAGAATAACTTCCTGTCGAGATATTTCTCGAAACGTGTGGAACTTTAAGAAAAGCTATTTAAACCCTTGCGTTTCTGAGAGCAGTTAGTTGAGAAAATTGTGGAGTTGTTGCAGAGTTGCGGAGTTAGTTGCGAGATTGTGAAGTGTTGCGAGCAGTGTGATTAGTTGTGAGAATAGCTGCTACGCGAGAGTTCTGTGAACGGAAAGCAATCGAGATAGTGCTTTGCCGTGAAGCTATCTTTACAGTATAGCTTGACAGTGGACAGTGATTGTTCCACGGTGTTTTATTATAAGATTAGTGTTGCCGTGAAGCTGCCTTTACAGTTACAGCCTGAAGCTGTGTTGCTGATTGTTTCAGCGTATTTATTGTAGATTTTCGACGCTTGTAAAGGTAATTTTGGAACTGTGCTGTAAATAGTGATTCCTGTAAATAAATTGTGCTTTTTATTGTTCTGCATCGTCTTTTCATCGGATACTCTCAAATCTACGAACCCGTATAAACGCAACAGTATTATTATTACTTGCAATCATTTGGGATCTAGGAACGAATTAATTCATTTTACACAAATTTCTATACAAAAAATTATTGCGGTTTACGATTATTTCGGATGACGAACTATTTTCGAGAACGAATTAAGTTCATGAACCAAGGTTTCGCTGCATATGTTTCAGAAAAAAGGGGCATGAAATCATTCGCGATAGTGCAAGTTTGATAACCTTCTCATTCCAGAAATAACAGATTTAAAACGAAATGGAAATAAATTATCATTTAAAAGATAAGAAACTGATGAACAAAATCATTAGTATTCCATTCTCAAATCTTATCTCAGTGATGTATGATTCATTCTTTACCTTTACCTCTATTTTATATTCGTTTTGCAGGTTTAAATGTTAATGTAATTTCGTTTTTATATGTTCCTTTATATTTCATTTTTAAATAAATATTTTGTTATAATTTTACAAAGCATATTTCATTTCCCTTCCCTCAGTGTAATTAATGGTATTTTACCTACGGGATTTAAACCTTTATCTATCTCACAGATAACACGTGAGAAATGGAGTGTTAAAATATGTTAATTACTCGGTTAAATATAAATAAGTAATATAAAAAAATATGTCAATTCCTACTTAGGTTATCAAAGAAAATTTTTATTTTAGTTAGTTTTTATTCACATTATTAACATTTTTTCGTTTCTAATTTATGAAGCTGATGGTGGTTTATAATTTTTTATTCTATCCATCTCTTGTAATGCTTCATTATTGCAAGGAACCTTTCCAGTGAGTTTCGAGCAGTCCAATTCTTCGATTAATATTCTTATCTAATGATTTCACACGACTCAAGGCGACATATGCTTGACCTGCTGCGAAGAATTTTCGCAGGAAGCTTTTATTAGCGCTTATGGTTTTCTTTCTCTAATCGTCGCTTGCGTTGTGTTTGTAGTTTCTTTTCGCTTTCGTTTCGCATTCTTCGTTTGTGAAAGAGGAGACATTTTAAACATATATTACTATCACTTTAACATAGAAATATTGGAAGAATTTTCGCTACATAATGGGACATTACATCCGCTTCATTCAACTCTATAAAACTACAATCTTTAATTCCATACACTTTAAAAACCTTTAGAACTCTGTCTTATTGTTGCCACTTATTTTTTTTTAAATATTGTAATCCCATTTATCACAGTCATGTACTATTACTTATAAGTTGTTATAAAACCAATTTTTACAGCACGTGAGAATTCCTAATAAACGGCCATTATTTGTAAGTCATATAATATTATTACGGATTTTGTATTTATTTAGAATTGTAATTAAAATTGTTTTGCTTTGCCGTGCTACGCAGACGAATTTGAAAAGAAAGCTATGTCGGAAAAGTAAAAATACAAGAGCGCGTGCATTTAATATTTAATAAATAAATATCTCGTAATTGCTGTTGCCATCCAGAAAAATCAACAAAACAGATTTTACCAGCATGTTTTCTGAATAATTAAAAAGCTTATAAAAGCCAAATTAAAACACCTCAGCTCAGTTGTTGTTCTTTTAACTGTACTGTTTACATAATGCTGTTATTGATCGCAGAGAATCCGCTGTGAGATTGGATTAACTTTCTCTGTTTTGAATTGAGTTCTGCTTAACGTTTGAGATATTGTAATATTGTACGAATATCTCTGAGAAAATATTTCAGCATTTTGTTTTATTTCTTATGAAAAGAGTAAATTTTATTATCTTTTTATCGACCTGTGCATTCAATCCATAACGAACCCGTACGCACGCAACAATATATTTAATAAAAATAGCATATCTCGTAAGGTTTTAGTTTAAACTAACAAAGTTTTATTTTAATTTGCCTTTTTCTATCTGTTCTTATTTCAACTTCTCGTTAGAATAAGCGCACGTTTCAGCTTTATGCTAATTTGAAGTGGAGCCAAGTTGCTATTTAAACGGTAGGTAGGAACCTCTCAGTGTGAGAGAGCTTTTAGTCTCAGACCACTGCTACTCTGTTAGACGTTCGCCTGACCAGCTAGTATTTAAATTCTGAGCCTTAGCGCTGTTACTCTATTACTTATTGAAGTAAATCTAAGTGCGTCAGTATTAGTTAAATCTTGCTACGCACCCTTTAGTATAGAGGCCAACCTCGCGTTTATAGCTCTGTGAGCAACAACTACTTAATTTCTAATTAGGTTTAGTTTAAATTATTTTGATTGTTCAGTTTAGACCCAAGTGCGGTCATTATTTTCTGTATCCCTCCCGAGTTGGGAAGTGGCTGTATATAGTTATGGTTTAATAAAAGAGGATTTTAAATCCTTCTTAAGTGCAGTTCTTCTACCACTTAACCACAGTTTTCCACCACAGAACATAGCTGCATTCAGCTCCCTGTTCAAGATCAGGACTTGAAGTATTGCACGAATATGTTCGCCAGGATTATGCACCGAACACTCAGTCCTGACAATCTTTAGTTCCGATAAACAGGAATAAATAAGTAAGAATTGACTTTAATACGTTAAAAAACTGAATTAACATCAAGTGTCATTCACTACAAATTTAAAAAAATGTATTCGAACTTGAGGGGATGAATAAAAAATATCTTATTAACGACTGAAAATTTGAACAAGATATAGGGAGAGTGTAAGCTAACAGTAGGAATTTAAAACTCGTTTCATAAATTATGATTATTTTATCACAGATTTATATTTTATAAAAAAATAGTAGCTTCTTATTGTATCGGCAAATAAACATACATATTTCATAAATGAAATTACAACATTAACAGAATAATACAAAGTCAATCAAAGGTACACATATTGCATCCGTACACTGAATTTAGAATACAGTAACATAAAAGTTTATAGCTCGCAAGGATACATTCTTTCATTCAATGCATTTTTAGAATCAATATTTAGATTTTTGATTATAGTATCCGTTAATGAATTTCGTCACTTCTTCCACGAAACTATCTGGACATTCGTGATGAATGAGATGGCCAGCTCCATCAAATCCAATTTTGACAGCTTCAGGAAACAGTTTTGGGATAAGTTGGTCTTTACCTCTGAAATACATAAACAATAATAAAATGTGTAATGTCACACAAGATTGCCAGTTTTTATTTTAAAAAAGACAAATTACATTTCTAAAAATCATAGAATTAATTTTCAGCCAAATTTGAAACCCATATGAAATTTTTAGATTCCAAAGGATGCATACATAAATGTATAAGATACATAACACATATACTAGTTAATAAATGTGTGAAAGAAATCAAACACTAATTTTTAACTTCCTTCTACAAAGTAAAGGAAGTGTTACAATCACGAAAATTTCGGGTATTATCATATTTAAACGAAAATATGCATTTTGATGACATTTTCGCGTGACATCTGTACGCACGGACACAATAAAGGACTCTTTTTTCCAAAACAGATTGTAAAACAGATTTAGAATGGATTCAAAAGGGATTTTTTGTGATAGCTGTTATTGTACTGTACGGAGTCATCTGTACGTATAACTGTATGTGCGTATAACTGTACGTATGTATGTATCTCGTATAAATCAAAAACGATTAGCCTTAAAACGTTGAAATTTTGTATATGGAACTGCTATAACATCTACTTCTGCCCCTCCCTTTTTTATTGCAGTCGGCAATACCAAATGTATATAATATACATACATTACACTTGACCCGGCTTAAAATTCCCTACCGGGCCTTTAATCTCTACATATAATAAAACAAAGAATCTGCCTGCCTGCCTGCCCTCGTTCGTTCGTTCGCTCGTCCTTCCGGAGCGAGCGAGCAAACGAACGAATGAACGAACTAACGAACGAACGGACGGACGGTCGGAGCGAGCGAGCGAGCGAGCGTTCGTTCGTTCGTTCGCTCGCTCGCTCCGTCCGTCCGTCCGTTCGTTCGTTCGTTCGTGTTGCGACTAAGCCAATAGACCCAGGGCCACGAAATTTGGTACATAGGTGTATCTACACAAGAGCCAGTGCACCTCGAAGCGATTTTTTCGAAATTCGAATTAGAATTTTTTTTATTTTATGTTTTGTGACCAAATCGCGTCA
This sequence comes from Stegodyphus mimosarum, assembly GCA_000611955.2. Lineage (NCBI taxonomy): Eukaryota > Metazoa > Arthropoda > Arachnida > Araneae > Eresidae > Stegodyphus > Stegodyphus mimosarum. The sequence continues at coordinate 114,261 of KK119659.1, forward strand.
TTTTGAGACATAATGGGCTACAGGAAAGCGAGATTTCCCTCTATACATTTCATTTTTACATCTTCGTGAAGCGTAGACACTTAGCTATTTTACGAACTTAAAATAAATTTCGTATTTCAATAAATCGATTAAATACGAATTTATTTAGGAAGGTGAGCTTAACACCTTTTCAGCGGAATTTTTTTTAAAAAAACTTATTTTAAAAAATGTGCTGTTTATTTTCCTTTGATTTTTGGACACGTTGAACTTTAATCCTTTCGACTCCTTTTAAAAAAAGAATTTTGGAAAAATAATAATATTTTGTATTTTTTTAAAATTTTTTAAATGAAGCTTCCGAATACACTTCTCACATCTCAGATATTTTAAAATGTAGTTTTGGCAACAATTTTCCTTTCTTATTGTTGTTGATAGATTTTTGATGAAATTGCATCATTTTGAATAGTTTCATTCTTTTAAAAATTTCGGTTTGGCAACAATTTTTCATCGTATTTCTTATGTTACTGTTTTTAAGAGACTGAAAAGTTTAAGAAATTAAAAAGTTGTTTCTTTTTGCAACGGTAAATTGTTTAATTACTTTATTAGGATAATTAACATTTGTATCAAGGGATATTGCTTATTTCATTGTAATATTATGTTTTAATTATATATAATTTTAATTATAAAAAAGTTTTGCATGATATTTTTTAATCTGTTTAAGTTCTTAATCTGTTTATACCATTTGAGTTCTTAAGATTTTGCAAAGGGAAGTTGGTTAATTTATTTATTAGGATAAGTAATATTTGTATTAAGGGATACTGCATATTTCATTGTCATTTTTTATATATATAATACATTTTTATTGATTTCTTTTTTGATAAAGTTGTTCTGCAGAGTAAAATTCTGCGCGAAATGTTTTGTTTTTTGAGTTTCTTTCATGTTATTTTTTGCTTATTTCACTGTTTGTAAGATATTGAAAAGTTTTGCATGATTTTTTTGCATGAGCCAGTGCACCTCGAAGCGAGTTTTTCGAAATTCGAATTAGATTTTTTTTTTTTTTAATTTTATGTTTTCTGACGAAATCGCGTCATTTTAAGACATAATGGGCTATAGCAAAGCGAGATTTCACTCTATTGAACAGTTTAAGAAATTGAAAGATTGTTTCTTTTTGCAAAGGTAAATTGTTTAATTAATTTATATATCTATATTTAAAAGGACGAGTCTTTCTGTGTGTGTAGGTGTCTTTCGTTCGTACTGCGCGTAAGCTAATAGACCCAGGCCTATGAAATCTGGTACACAGGATGCATCTAGACAAGAGCCAGTGCACATCGATTTTTCAAAATTCGAATGATTTTTTTTTTAATGAAATAGTATCAAATTGATGATTTTCTCTCATTATATGAACAACAATGGCACGCAGCCATTGTTGCTGATATCAGCTCTATTGCCACCCGGAAAAATGAGGGCGATAATTCTGTGCAGTTTTTAAATTTAATGTTTCTCTTGGATACTGGACGTTTGTCTAGAGAAGGCAGCGGGAAGTTGGTTAATTTATTTATTAGGATAATTAATATTTGTATTAAGGGATGTTGCTTATTTCATTGTATGCTTTTTATATGTAATGCATTTTTAACTGAATTTTTTTTCCGTTGTTGTTTGTTTCTTTTTCGATAAAATTGTTCTGCAGAGTAAAATTCTGTGCAGTTTTCAAATTTAATGTTTGGTGTTCTCTTTAGGCATTTTTCCGGTACACTTAAAAGCCAGACGAAGGCTGGCCGCCCAGCGGCTAGTTCTTAGTAATTGTTATTTAATAATTGTTGGCCGTAGTCATATACTGCCAGTTACACAGAATTGTTTTAACTGACGAAAATATTCAGGTTCCGGCAATGCCAAATTAAAAAATAATCGACGAATAACGAAATATAACTTTTAATGGAATCTCTCGGTTCTTATACGTATATTTGGGAAAGTTTTGTACTCGTTATGAAAAAATAAAACTGTAAGAAGTTTCACTACCGTACGACAAAAATTGACCGGGATATTTTAATTCCAAAATTTGCAATTTTTATCTCATTTTCAATATACTTTGAAGGATCGGTTAGTTAAGTTACAATAATTCGAGGAAATAAGTTTAAATGAAGCGCATCAAAAAATGTGCATAAATTAACATGCCGTACAAGAAAATCATATGGTGTCCACATCAGGTTTTTTTCATCAGTACACATGTAGAAGAACAGCCGACGAACGATAAGCTTAGACTTATAGCAACAACATGGCCGAAAGGCAGAACACGCTATATTCGTTTCTGCTTTATTTGCATAAATCGTAATCCTGAAAACTCATTCATGCGTAGGTGGGAAATGACAGAGCATAAGAAAGGCTTCTTCCAAAATAAAAATAACAATTATAAAATTAAAGTTGTTGTTGTTGACTAATACTCACTTGTCTGACCTATAGTCAGCCCAAGACCACGAAATTCCTCCAAGCAGCGCAAGATTACGCCTGCCGTTGGCAACAGCCTTGAGCACTTTACAGATGACAGTGCGACTTAGCTCAGTTCCACCCCCCCCCCAATTCTAATGCCTAGCACAGCGAGGAGACGGGTCCGAGGCTCTCCCCCTTCTTTCCCTTCCACCAACCTCTCGAGAGAACTTTCGGCTCGCCGCATATTTAGAGTGCCCCCATGCCGCATAAACACTATACATTTACAAACACCCATGCCTTCTCCGGGATTCGAACCCGGGCCCTTCGGTTCGGCAGTCAACGACGCTAACGACTATACCGGTTGGACGGCAGAAAATTAAAATAAACCCTACAACCCTATTTTACAGTTCCACTTTCGCAAAAAATGATGGCATTTCTTACTAGTATGATTTAAAACATATAACTCAATGTTACAGAGTTCTGACATTTCGCATTAAAGAGAGAAGTATTTTATTACAAAAAAGGAGAAAATAATAAAGAGCTTACAGTTAAATGTTATTGATAACTCAAACATTATTTTAGTTGCTAAAAACATAAAAAATTAAATAAATCTAAAAACTAAAATAAACGCTTAAAATCACAATTAAAAAAAACTTCCTTTAATGAGTGATTTAGATTTTCTTAAAGCCTTCTACTTAAATAGAGATTTTTTTTTCAACTTTAACATATTAATTTTAATTCATTATTTTTCTTTGCAAAATATTTAATAGGACCACACCATAATTTTGTTATTCTTTCTTTTCTATTCTGAGCATTAGATCGTTCTACAGCTTTTACTCCTCATTTTTAATAATATTTACAGCTCTTAAAAGAAGAAAAGTCTGTATAACCTACTCTCGAAATGCGCAGATCTTTTTAATATAAAATCTAACACCAGTATAAAATTCATTTTCACCTAATTTTACGTTTGACATGAAATAATCCAATATCCAGTATTCATATGGCAGCATTTTCATCCAATATAATATTTAATACTATACAATTAATAATATATATTCTAATGTTTCTAACTACTTTGTCTAACCGCTGAAGCAACCTTGTATTTGGCGTACCTTTATTAAATCACTCAGTCGATTTCGAGGACAGCTACAGGTTCCTCCTCATCAGGAGAACAAAAATTCTAGAAAGGGAAAGCAACCTCAGTAACGGCTTTTTTATACCATCGGGTAGAACCACGCGCGAGGAAGCAACGCCATCTATCGGCAAAAATAATAACCAAGAATGATGTTAATAGAAATTTAAAAGCTTTAGGAAGGACTGGATTGAATTTAAAATCATTCACTAAACATGCTAAATCTTTGTGAATATGAAAAGCGTCAAGAAAATCCAATTCACCAACGGAAGAAGCTTTTTGGATAATTTTTGCAGATCCAAAGTCAAAATTATGATTAAATTTCCAACTATGATACGCTTTTGAAGACTTGTTAATTTCGCTCTTTCGGACATAAGATTCATGTTCCTTGATACGAAACTTACTCTTTTTGTTTGGCCAATATATCTCAAGACACACTGACACGATATACTATAAATTCCCCAAGAATTAAAGTTAGAAACGCAATCTTTTAGAGTCGAACCGTGAATTTTATTGATAGGAGAGAAACTGACCTGAAAATTGAATTTCTGGAGAATCCGTACAACTTTATAACTAACAGAAGGATAAAATGGAAGCACGACAAGGTCATTAATATTATTTCTAACAGTGAAATGTCTCTTATGATGGGAATTTGAAAATTTTTAACGGCTTTATCAATAATCACGGGAGAAAATCCTCGGTCAATAGCAACTGCTTTTAAATAATTAAGTTCACTGGTAAGCAAGGATTCTAAGGAACAAACTTTGGGCACGCGAAATACATAATAGTAAAAAGAAGCCATTTTTTTGCTTAACAGGGTGGCATGACTTAGCATGGGGCGGTAAACAAACTGCAAAGGGTTTATGGTACACAATAGTACTAAAAATCAATTTCATTGCGGATTATGAAGGAAGGGGAGGGAATTGTTGGATTCAATTTCAAGAGTGAATTGGATGGCTGGATCAATTGAATTTATAGTAGATAAAATCTCGGATAAATCTTTTTATTACCATCAAAAAGTGCGAAAGTGTCATCTACATAACGAATCCAGAGACGAAAAGATAGTTGTCTATGCCTAACGTAGCAGAAACCTTGTTGAACTATATAGCGACTTATCGCTGAGTCGAAGTGTGTAAATGAAAAAGTCCAGAGAAGGGGTAAACTCCCCTTTATTACTTCAAACTCAGGACACAGATGGCCCCTTTCTCGGGCTTACAGAAAAGCCTCCACTTGGGCTTTAATTCAAGATAAGAAAATAAGAAATTAATCTAATGCTAAACTAAACTCAACTGTACAAAAGTAAACTGTACAAAATTATCTAACTTAGTTAGCCCTTAATTAAATACGGCAGAACATAGTAAGGTTTAGCTTTAAACAACGAAGGGCAAACACACGCCACTAAGGACTCCTGAGCTCTTCTGCTGAAGTAAACGAAACCTTCCTTTAAATACTCTGTAGAGATATTTAGATTTAGATGTTATTTAGATGCTGGAGATGTGAAAAATGAACAACGCCTTCGCCGGGACTCGAACCACAGACCTCTCGAGCGTGCTGACCACTACACTACGAAGGCATGCGAAGAAGGCAGGAGAAATACATTATGCAACGCGATACTAAAAACTTATTCTGGTCGGGAATAGTAGGTGGGAAAAGAAAATAGACAGTAAAGCATGCTTAAAAATTAAAATTTGATATTAGATGAGTACTTGACTGAGAAAGACACCAATTATTCTGCCTTCGCGAGTGGCCTGAAGTTAGAAGATCACTGAAATTTCGATTACGAAGCAGACTATGCCGGGAAGTTTTCAAGAATTACGAAATAACTTTGTAAAATCTACTGTCTATCTCTTGTGTGAGATCTGGAGAGCAGTGACTGCACAGAAGAAGGGTTAAAACTACCCTTTATTACATTCTTTAAATTATTTACAATGCACCAACTCGACGCTAATACACTACGCCTCTCCTTAGATGGTAGCCGAAACAGTAAGATCCAAACTCAAAATTTGAAGATATTGTTGCGTTATACGGGTTCGTGGATTTGAGAGTATCCGATGAAAACACGATGCAGAACAATAAAAAGCACAATTTATTTACAAGAATCACTATTTACAGCACAGTTCCAAAATTACCTTTAAAAGCGTCAAAAATCTACAATAAATACGCTGAATCAATCAGCAACACAGCTTCAGGCTGTAACTGTAAAGGTAGCTTCACGGCAACACTAAACTTATAATAAACACCGTGGAACAATCACCAATACACTGTCAAGCTATACTGTAAAGGTAGCTTCACGGCAAAGCACTATCTCGATGGCTTTCCGTTCACAAAACTCTCGCGTAGCTTAGCACTCACAGTAAGCAGCGATTCTCGCAATGCCGGCTCTCAGAAACGCAGGGGTTTATATAGCTTTTCCTTAGGTTCCACACGTTTCGAGAAATATCTCGACAGGAAGTTATTCTAGAAGCTTCCCGATTGGACCATGGGATATCGCCGATTTGATCGCCAAATGGGCGATAAAGTCGCCAATCTGGCAACCCTACCATACACTATTTTATGGCAACCCTAGTGCTATGCCGGAAAGCTTACATACAGACGCAACCGCCGAATTTTTCGCAACAATATTAACAAGTAGTAGAATTACGCTACAGGGCTCAGACTATTCCTTTTCCTAACAGAGCGTTGATTAATTTAGTAGCAGCAAATTAATAGCTGTTACGTCCCGTTTAACCAGAAATAAATAACTGCTAAGCCGAAGCTCGCGCTATAACAAGCACGGAGTTTTCCCAGACTCTCTAACTTTCCCTTCTAGAACTTAATATTTAAACATTTTCTTCCGGTGGTAGAATTTGCATTTCTTCTCGCGCGCTACCAAATTTAAATATTCTGGAGCTGACAATTACGGAAATGAAGGCTTAAAGGAAAGGACTGCAAATTAATTTTAACTGGTTATTTAAAATAAATATAAATCCCTACAACTTGATAAACCAAACATATCTTTATTACTTGTTGATTAATCGATAGCATGTCACCTCACAATGGGGACAATCTGCACCCCACAGTTTTGATGATGATATATAACATTTTTAATAGAAGCAGCCAAGCTCGCAAGCGTAGGCAGAGAAAGAGCGTAGTTCGATTGAAGCGGCATTTATAATAAAATGTTTCGTTAATCTGATTGGCTAAGTAGTTTACGCAATGAAGAAGGTTAAGATCACATAATGCGGAGTTAGATTTCAGATATGATGCTTACTGCTATTTTTAGAATAGGAAGTGCCCAAACCAAAAAGAAGAATTAAGGGGCTATTACTAATTTAAAGTATAAATAGAGTTACATATTTTTAGCTTACACACACACACACACACATAGTCTGAATTTGAATCAACTTTTGAATCAACTTATCAACTTTTTATTATGTATATTGTAATACTAATTGTATAATAATTATATATATATATAATTCTGATTTAACGAAGAAAATTTAAATGTACTGCGTCATGCGAAAGGAGTTTTTTATCATTTTTATCGTGGAAAGGAGTTTTTTATTTTTTTTTCACAGAATTACAGTGGTTTTATCTTCGCATGTAAACTAATCGGTTTCATTATCAGCGAAATCAAAGATTAAACCATTCCAAAAGAAATCATATCAGTGCACTCACAGATGAAATTTGACGCAAATGCAACACCTCTTTATTTTAGTAACCAATTCAGAGAAATATTTGAAATTAAAAGTTTTAATTCTGATCTGATATTACATAAAATGTGTGAAAGTTATAGTTCGTAATGGTCAGAAATGATACTACTGTAATTATTAATGATGACTTTGATATAAACTATACGAATTTCATTCTATTTTTTACTTTATTTGCGAAAACTCGGATAAAATGATCTTCTTTTATTATGAAAGTTATGCATAGTTCGGCCTTAGACTGACTTCATTTCATAGGAGCAATCTCTTCAGTTCGAAGTTCCGTTTTCATTACGAAGATTCCGCCAAGGTTCTACTTTCATTATGAAGCAAAAACATTCTGACTTTAAAATGCAATTAATATAATATTTTTGCTCCTTGGAAAACAAGAAATCGTCTCAGTCTCACTAAAAATACATGGATTTTCTCATCTTAACAAAACTCCCTCGCAAAATAAATTTCATCAAATTTCGAATTTCATGCAAGCGGGCTTTTATGCTGTAACAATAAAAAAATTCTGCTGCGTTTTGAAATGTGAATTAGCAACAAAAATGAACATATTTATTGCTAAGCACCATGGGGGCAGTCTTTCATGTTAAAGCCAAGTTCGTAATACATAGCGTTATAAACGTTATTTACTAACGTTTTAAGAATTTTTAAGAATTTTCAGTCAGATGAAACCTCTAAAAATCAGACATCCTCATAAATCATACTGAAACTTTCTATGGCGATTATTTCTCAATGTGATCAGTATTTTTTAAAAAACAAAATTAAATAAGAATAGCTACTGAACATTATTCCGCGGTGGCTAATCGCACCGACGGTGTGAATAGCACTACCTACGTTAGCGCATGCGCACAATCAGCCCAGGTATGAGCATTTTACGCCGATTTGCCGAAGGGAGGGAGGTGCATGCGCACAGCTTTTTTTGATTCAATGACCTTACAAGAGTATTTTCAGTCTTAGCCATAGTGAGAGTTGTAAACATTTTCTGCTTATCTTCCTTATATGCGATTTCTTTGTTAATTAAATTTTAGTTCTTTTTACTGAAATTTACGAGTGTTTGTTTTTGAAACTGTTATTGATTTGAACCGAGGGCAGATAAAAAAGAAATCACACATTGTGCTTGTGCGAGATGATATGTTTCAAAACAAGACAGATAAGGACAAACTTGACTTCATAATAATAAAAACATAACGAGTATTTCCATAGAAAAATTAAACAGGCATACAAAATTGTTAATAACCAGTATTATACAATTACAATTAAAAAAAAAGTCAAAGAAAAAATTGCAAACAGGAATAAGTTAAAATCTTGATTGTGCAAAACACATCTTTGAATCTAAATGTAGTCTAAAAAGGACAAAAAATGTAAACAAGGTCTCACCCCCCCAAACCAGTCATTTAAACAATTCCAACCGTTCAGGAAAACGATAAATATTGTGAACATAAAAATTCGCCCTTTTTTATATATACATAAACAAAGAAAACGTGTTCCTGTCTTATATACATATATATATATATATAACAAGATACCTTTTAGTCAAGAATTTTGCGCATTGAACTGCAAAATTAAGATTAAAGCCAAGTTAAGGGAGTAAAATTCTAAAGACAATCGCCTAAAAGTAAATTTGGATACCCACTTACTAAGGTATAAAAATTTAAACAAATTAATTACTCAACAGAATAACGCAAAAAAAAAACTAAAAACTAAATGCTGGTATTTAAGAAAATCAACATTTAAAAATTGTAACACGTAAAAAAACATTTAAAGCACAAACATAATTAAATTAAAAAACCAGAAAAAACACTAAAAAATGGCAATTTAGCCTACGTCGAGCTTTTGTGGACTCGTCAAGGGAAAAGCACTATAGCTCGTACATAGGTAAACCCCATTACGCGTTTCGTCAAACGACAATAATTGAGACAAAAGCGAAAAAAAAATTTTAACAGATAATAATAGACAAGAATCTACATAATACCGTAGGTCTCAATTCTTATCGTTTCTTTTCCCGACGCGCCTGCCATATATGTGTGTATAAGAAAAGGAATACATTTCCCTTTCTAATCTTTTGAAAGATTATAAACGCTTAAAAAATTATAAACTACGCCGACGTAGTAACGCGCCTTTAAAAAAAATAAATAAATAAAAGACTCACTACAACAGACTTAGGTAGTTCGCGTACTTAGGATTCGTTCTTTTCGATTAGGTTCAAATAACGAATCTGGATCCGATAACTCAACTCAATGCGCATGCGTGATTAATGTTGGTGCGAATAGCATCGGTCACGTTATTCTTCGTCAACGTTCTCTAAGACAATCACTTCCACAGAAAACTAAAAGGGTCCTTTACTTGATACATACAATACAAGCAAAAAAAGAAAAAAATCCGAACCTATTTTTTAACTATACTTTTAATAAAATCTTCATATGAGTTAGAAAACTTCACATAAATTTGTTAAACATTATCACTCTGTCAATGTACGTTCAGCCGAAGTTATAATTAAGTTATAATCAGATATAATTAACGCGAGTTGGCTCTAAGCCCTACCATCGACGAACACAAACCGTCAATTAATATGCACCGCCGTAAAACAGCAAGCTAACGACACAACATGACCAAGCAGTAAAACACGCTCTGTCTGAAATAATTCATCTACACCCAGTTCTTAGAATGTTGCCATGAGGCAATACATAAGATTAACACATCTTTAGTATATAAAATATTTATTTTATTTTAATAGTTTATAAAATTAATTAATTAATAAAATTTTAAATGCATTTAATTCCAATACGTCTAACCGATAACTTTTAAATACATTTAATCCACAATTTGTTTAACCGATACTTTTTATGAAAATATTATTTTAATTAATATAATATGTTTTTAATGTGATACATTACGCACCTCGTACAAAATCATTTAGCCTTTTTTACTGTCGCCAATCAGCGGCCGAGTGGTAAAATCGCGGAACATTGGTAGTTCAGACCTGGGTTCGATTCCAAGGGAATGGTCTGGCTGCATGGGCGGTTCCGTGGTTTTCCCAGTGTGTAAGTATATACGAGCCAGTTGCCCTTAGAAAGTCCTCCACGTAGGCATCACTCCCCTTCGACAGATAGCCCTAGTGAGCTTTGCCATATTATCACAAACCAAACATTTTTACTATCTTTTTATTTGCTTGTCTTTTTTTTCCTTTCTTTTATATTTATTGACAGTTTTAATTTGAAAATTTCTAACCAGAACAACTTAGATCTCTAACTGGCGCATGCTTTTTCATCAGTTAATTCTTTTGTATAGAATATCATAAATCCAATCTTTAGAATACATTAAACAACTATCAAGCAATAACATATTTTGGATAAATTATTTAAAAAAACTAATGAATTTCGAATTTAATTACTTTTCTCAGCCTCAGAAGCTTTAATAAAAGAAATCAGAAGTATTCCAAATAAAATAAATAATACTGTTTCACTTTATTAGGCGAAAATTTTTTAAAAAACCGGTCCTAATAAATATTCCATTAAAATAAATAAGTTAAGGCATAAAATCGGAGGCACGGTTAAAAAATTAATAACTTTTCCTCATTTATAACATTGACAGGCAAAATGGTTAAGCTGATAACTAGCATTAAAAAGTTTCATGAAGTATGATTTCTATGAAAAGATTGTAACCTCTCTAAAAGCAAGAGTTAAGAGAAATATGACAAAGACGACAGACGATTAAGTTCTGTCTTAGAAAATTTACCTCTTCAAATAATCTCACAGTCGAAATTTTCGAAGATCTGAAAAGCGTAGCCGAATTCCGAAATCATTCTCATCTCACAAAATATAGCACGCAAAAGCAACATCACCGGCCTATAATCATACGGTGTTTCCGTGCTCAAGCGTGCATGAAGGTTATCGAACAGAAGTCATTCCGTTTTTTGCAAGGTAGGAATTCAGCGAAAAAAAAAACATACATTAGAAAATACATTTCTCCCAAGACTGCTCGGCGCACGTGTGGCGGAAAATGATTCATTAATAAAGTCGGGATATCTCCTCAACGAAAAAATGATCCAGTTATAAAGTTCATACTACAATCACACCAACAAGTCATTTAATCACTCACGTTATCTCAAAAGAACAGCTTAGGGCAAAACAGAATGTTATGCAACCCGCCATAGTCGATGTTTTTTCTTATCCCTTTTCTCAGCATCTGATTAGTACCAAGGCTAACGAGGGCCGCCGCTGGAATTTTCGCCACCCGGTACCATATCTGGCGTTTCTGCGACCGGAAGCCTCCATCAATTCGAAAAATGTTGCTACTCTAAAATTCTGCTGCTCGGTGTGACTGCATCTGTTGCCCATCCGAGGCTCTGGCGATCTTCCTGAGGCTAAGGCCAGGGCCTAAGGACTCGGCTTTTAAGAGAGCTCTAAATCATTTTACAGTTCCTCACAATCCAAAAAAAAAAAAGAATGCAAATAGTAGCTGGAAGCAATTGAATACATGTTGCATCTAGACAACCAACTAGGGCTCCAGACTGTCGACTATATGCAAAAGGCCAGGGCCTAAGGATTCAGATTATAGAGAGCTCTAAATCATTCTACAGCTCCTCACAATCCAAAAATAAAGAATGAAAATGGTAGCTGGAAGCAGCTGAATACATGTTATATCTAGACTGCCAACTAGCGCTCCAGGCTGTTCACTATATGCAAAAGGCCAGGGCCAAAGGACCCAGATTATAGAGAGTTCTAAATCATTCTACAGTTCCTCACAATCCAAAAATAAAGAATGAAAATGGCAGCTGGAAGCAATTGAACACATGTTGTATCTAAACTGCCAACTAGGGCTCCAGACTGTCAATTATATGCACAAGGTGCAGAAAATAGCTCCACATATTTCCAAAAGAAAACTTTTATATTTTAAAAACATAAATTTACAAGCATTTGTTTCAAATTATCGTTTGTAGAGTTGTCGAAATTTTTGTCGAAGTTTCGAATTGTGTTTTTTGTTGTCGAAAGTTTTGAATTTAATGAAATTCAGTTTCATTCACTTTTCCTAAGATTGGCACTTTCTCATCGGGTGAAAGTGGTCTGAAGTATATAATTCTGACAGTTTGTTTCAGCGGTCGGTAGCATACTAAAGACGAGATTTTTTCCAAAAGCGTTTTAGCAGGGACCACTTGCTAATTGTAAATTCTTTCGTAGATGACCAGTAAAAAAAATTTATTTCGAAAAATTTTATTAAAAGATGCAACACGCTAATGATTGTCCTAATCAGAATTGCTAATCTGATTCAAAACTGAAACTGAAACTACGAGTATGCAATGGACCATAGACTACGACTTGTTCAAGCTGCATTTAGATACGCTATTCTTTCAGAAAAACTTGCCCATGTGTGTGAGTATGTGTACATGGTGGGCAGAAAAAATCTTCCTCGATATATTGAAGAAGAGTTTCCTTTAGTTCACTAACATTTTATTCAAATTTGTTTACCGTTCCTGAACTCCTCAACTTCCACTCGCATTTGCTTGCCAGGTTGTAAATTTAAAGTTAAATGAAGTGAGGATTTAAACAGGTGAATCTCCGAGTTTAGTCAGAGCGTGTTTTCGCTAGCCATCGTACGCTTCGTTTCTGACTCTGCTGTTACGCTAATATGTCCTTTGGCCATTTCGAATAATCATCACGCCTATTAGGGTTGTGAGTCAACCAAAGTTAGCCGCAACTTAACGTGCTAATGCAGCACTATTCCGTTTAGATTTGAATTGATTTATGTTAACCTAAGTTCCACCGCAAGTGGTCGATGTTATTGTAGGGCGTGCCTTACTGTTTTGAGTTAAATTAATAAAGAGTTATTTTCACCGTTCTTCTGCGTTGGCATTTAATTAACGTCTGTGTGAGAATTCGCCAGGTTCATTCATAGAATGTAGTTTAGCTTGTGTGGAAAAGAAGAGACAGGTCTTATTGTACCCCTAAAGGCCTACCCGCTCAACTAATCAAAATAAAATCTCAGGTATTGTTATGTGAAGGTATGCGAAGATTGTGATGATGTAAATCAATAAAAGCTCTCACGGTTACGGTTACAGTTATAAGGTTGTAAGGTTTTAGTTAAACTAACAAAGTTTTATTTTAATTTGCCTTATTATTGGATGTGGCCGAAAGGAAGAACATGCTTCCCTTCTGAAGTAACTCTAACTGCAACTTAAATACTAGTTTCTACCCTATTTTGCATAAGGCGTAATACTGAAAACTCATTCGAGTAGGAAAACGTTGATAAGAAAATGAAAGCGTACAGGAGAGGCTATTATAAAAATAAATTGAAACACTACAAAACTCTTAAACGGAATGATGCAAGTTACATTAGTAACTCCCTTTATTACTTAGAGTAAAAAGGTTACATATTTGAAAAGAACTTAATAATGTCAGTATGTTTTATTTCACACACTGACATTATTAAGTTCTTTTCACCGACCGATGAAACTATAACGGTATAAGTAACTGATGAAACTATAACGTAAAATCTGAAAAACGTTATGACTTCCTGTCTCCAAGAGTATAACGTTATAGGCTTTCAATGTATAAGTAAGTGTAAGAAAGTCACTTAACCAGAGTGCTGCAGCATTTGTAAATTTAATTCATAAAATTGATAGTGAATCTCCAGAAAACATTACTTGCAAAAAGTATTCTGTGAAACAAATAATGGAGTATATATAGAATATTTATCAATAAATCTACGAGACAGGACAGGAAGAAGAGTGAAGGACACCAATATTTCACAGTTGATTGTGCAGGGCCATTCTCACCAGTTGTATAGCTCTACCCCAATTTTGATGGAAAGCAGCCCGGGGGATAGATCTGAGGCCTTCCTTCTTCCTCATACTACTCGAGAGAAATTTTGGGTCGCCAGAATTTTAAGGCACAATCACATTTTCTGCTGAACTTGAAAATTTGATTTGACAAGAACAGATGTATCTGTACGAGTGCAAATTGCTAGTACATTTTTATTTTATTGACGGTCTTCCCTATGTAGAAGTTCCACATTTCTAACAAAAATGACTCTTCTGTCATTTACAAAATGCAGTAAAGAGTTCGTTACATTGTTATTTCTTATAATTGTTAGCTAATATTTTTAACTGTGAAAACTAAGACATAAAATCAATTCATTTCAATTTAAGACTATGTAAGGATTTATTTATTTTTAACTAATCAGTTATTTTATGTTCAATGGCTTTTCTGTAGTTCCCGCTTTCCGTTTTCTTACAAGAATGTAAATTTTAATTCGCGCATATTCAAATGAGGTAGATCGTATATAAAGGCAGGTTTTAGACTGTTAAATCAGAGCGCGTTCCGCCTGCTGGAGGCCACATACTAGTTGAATCTCTTGATAGCAGTCTGTCAGTGGAGTTGCGTTATTCTCGCCATTAGGCTTGTCACGCCTGTATTAGGTTTAAGTCAACTTGCGCGGTTTTCATTCTGTGTAGCCTTTGGCTATCTTACGACTTACTTAGTTTAATTTAAATTCATTACTTTTAATTTACACCACAAATGCTGGCTAGTTTATTAGCACAAAAGTGCCTTCTGTTAAATTATACTTAGTTTAATAAATAATTACACTGAGTCAAATACATTGTGCCCACAATTCACTTGGCACTCTAATTGTGCCTATTTCCAGAATATTTACATTTCTGATGCTGTTGCGATGGAGAAACAGCAGAGTCAAGTAGCGTCCAAGTGGCAGCAGAAGTGGAAGTGAAGTGCTCAATTAATCCAGTATGGAAGCTGCCCAAGTAAACGTTCGTTAGAAAGGTTTCAGTTAGGTTAGAAAGGTTTAGTTCTCAAAATTTTGAATTCAAGTATCGCATTAGCTATCGTCAGTGTTATGCAAGCCACGTGACATAAATTAGTCCAGAAATGGTACAGTCCAGAAAGATTATTACTGCTTTTAGAATACAGAGAGAAAATGCCTAAATTAAAAATGGGGAATTAAGAGGATAAATTAAATTATAAAGCTAATTTGCATATTTTTAATCTTACACACACACACACATATATATATATATATATATATAAAAGCGGTGTATATATCTAGAAAAAAGATCGAGAGGGTAACACTTGTATAGAGGCAATTTTGTAACTGTGTAAGGTTTTAGTTAAACTAACAAAGTTTTATTTTAATTTTCCCTTTTCTATCTGTTCTCATTTCAACTTCCCGTTAGAAGAAGCGCGCGTTTCAGCTTTATGCTAATTTGAAGTGGAGCCAAGTTCTACTTAAGCGAGAGGTAGGAACCTCTCAGTGTGAGGGAGCTTTTAGTCTCAGACCACTGTTACTCTGTTCAACGTTCGCCTGACCAACTAGTATTTAAATTCTAAGCCTTAGCGCTGTTACGCTATTACTTATTGAAGTAATTCTAAGTGCGTCAGTATTAGTTAAATCTTGCTACGCACCATTTAGTTTAGAGGCCAACCTTGCGTTTATAGCTCTGTGAGCAACGACTATTTAAGTTCTATTTAATTTTTGTTTAAATTATCTGATTGTTCAGTTTGAGACCCAAGTGCGGTCGTTATTTTCTGTATCCCTCCCGAGTTGGGAAGTGGCTGTAAATAATTGTGGTTTAATAAAAGAGGATTTTAAATCCTTCTTACGTATAGTTATTCTACCACTTAATCACAGTTTCCTACCACAGAACATAGCTGCATTCAGCTCCCTGTTCAAGATCAGGACTTAAGATTTACACGAAGATGTTCGCCAAGAATATGCATCGAACACTCAGTCCTGACAAGGTATTTCTACCGCCTTCTTCGTAAAGGTCAAGCACGCTCGACGCGTATTCGAGAGGTCCGTGGTTCGAGTCCCGACGATGGCACTACTCATTTTTCTCTTCTTCTGCTTCAAAAATACCTTGTGGTGTTCCACCCATTTATCTCACTGTTCAATGTCAGAAACATGTACACTGATAAGCGAATAATCGCTTGAGTGTGTGAACAGAGACGTAAGACTCCAGAAGGGTTAACTACCCTTTATTACTCAAAATAAGGATGAGCACAGTCTGCTCCTATCTCGGAGCGTACAGCAAAGCCTCCACTTGGGCTCGGACACTAAGAATTGAAACTTAACTAATGCTTAACTAAAAGATACAACCAAAGCTATCAGGATTCTAAGTAGTTCGTCCCTAAATCTCAATTAAATAGGCGAACCTAACAGGGGCCTAAAGTACGGCCGAGCGTAGTAATAGCTTGGAGAGACACGTAGCCAAAGGCAAACGCGCGCTAGTCCGAAACTCTGGCTCTCTAACGAAGTCAGCGAAGCATCGACTTAAATACTACTCTTACTCATTTGCATTAAACGCGTTTCTGAAAATACATTCTGGTAGGAAATTGTAACCTGAAGCTGGAAGAGATAGGAAAGGTGCATAAACTTAAAATAACTGTTATAAAATTAGGATAAACCGTACAAACCTAATAAATCTACAAGTGGCGCCCGAACAAAAAAAGGTGGTGGATGATGATTTTCCTCCACCGGGATTTGGCGATTGGGTCCCCTAATCCTCAGTCGCCCCTTAAAAGGGAGGAGTATACAAGGTAGTAGTAGCAGTAGTGGGCGCAGCCCGACCCGCCTAACCAAACAAGTTGGTCAAATAGATGACAGGCCACGCCGATTTCAACAAAGGAAAAATTGAAACACAAACTATCTAAATGAAAATAATCATGTGTTAATAATAATTATAAACAGAAAAGTGAAGAAAAAGAACAAATGCAAACACTTAGACAAGGGCAAACACCAAAGACAAAAAAAACCGCGAACAACAAACACAAACAATGGTAACAACAAATTAGTTAAAATAGACAAAATAGTGATGGCAATAAAAAGCAAAAATCATACACTGATTCCCACTGCCCGGCGCTCACCGTCAATAATGTTCACCACAGATTTACATAACTGTGCGAAATCTTTATAGCTTAAAAAAGGATTTTGAAAATCAATAGTTTTTTTTGTTTCTTAAGCTATTAAAGTTGGGACAGACCTCGAGGAAATGCTTAGCATCACCAAACAGACCACATATTGGGTTGGCAACTAAGTAATTCCGGATTTTTTTTAGAAAATCAAGGACAATTTTTTCATGGAACTAAATAACTTTATTCTGTAATCTATTGCCCATTTTGATTAACGACGTTTTGCCATCTTTCAGGCAGCATCAAAATCTCACGATCATAAAACTTCTGGTTTTTATTAGCAAAAAACTGAATCAGGTACGATTTGACATCATCATCATTATTGAAATTTTTACCATTCAAGGAGTTTTGTAAAGATCGAAACAAAAAGTAATCAGATGCTGCAAGGCCAGGACTATATGGTGGATGGGGCAAAACATCCCAACCAAGCTCCAAAAAGTTTTGCCGCGTGACCAAAGATGTGTGTGGCCTTGCATTGTCATGATGGAATACAAAACCTTTTCGATTTGTCAATTCGGGCCGCTTTTCTTCAACTGCATTGTTTAATTTCGTTAGTTGCTCAATGTAGACATCAGAATTCATCGTTCGCTTGGATGGTAAGAGTTCAAAGTAGACAATTCCTTTGTAATCCTGTAGCATTCATTATTTTAATTAACCAAATTATTTTGAGTTTGAACTTTCCTATCGATATCTCAAAGTTTCAGTTGCTGCCCGAATTTAGCGCGAGCGAGATATTTATGCAAATCGCATATATCTGATAGCAGTTTAAAAGGCAGGAGTTAACGAGGGGAAAAATCAGAGCCTTGGATTTATCGCCGTAAAGCTGTGTGCGCAAAGATTCCTCTGTCTACTGAAAGTTCGCCTTCATAGGCAAATTGCAATTACTAGTGTTTGCTAGTGAAATTCGCATTATTGCATTTCACTAGGAGTTAGGCTTCCCTCGCCGTCCTACTTAAAGTTAAGTTAGGTAATTTGAATTGTTAACACACTTTATTTCATATTATTTTAGTTCAGCCCAAGTATTGGCTTACTCTCAAGTTGGAGAGTTGTAATTATTTGAATTAAAGGGTCCTTTTAAACCCTCCTTCTGACTTTGTAGTTCTTCAACACTAAAGGACATAGCCTAGATTTGCTCACTGTCCTCCACATAGGGTTTCACAGCTTATGCTCAGTAAGAAGATTAAGAGATTGAAGGAGAAACCTTATAATCCCACCAAGCTGATAACAAAACCTTCTTTCGATGAATATCAGCTTTTGATATTGTTTGAGTTGGTTCACCTGGCCTGATCCACGATCTTTTCCGCTCGATATTGTTGTAAACAACCCATTTTTCATCGCCAGTTATCAGTCGTTTCAAAAATGGATCATTTTCATTACGTTTCTTTAGCAAATCGCAGCTGTTAATGCGTTGCGTTAAATGCGTTTCTTTCAGTTCGTGAGGAACCCATGTATCGAGTTTTTGAACATAGCCAAGTTGTTTTAAGTGATTTTCAATGGATGTATGTGATACATGAAGCTATTCTGCAATCTCACGTGTTGTACTGTGACGATCCGAATCGATTATTGCTTTGATTAGGTCGTCATCAACTTCAACTGGACCACCAGAGCGTTTTCCATCTTTGAGTGAAAAATCACCAGAACGAAATTTGGCAAACCAATTTTGACACTGCCGTTCTTTTCAGGCTTCGTCACCATAAACAGCACATAACTTTTTATTAGCTTTCGATGCGTTTTTCCCTTTGCGGAAATAAAATAGCAAAATATGACGAAAATGTTCCTTTTGATTTTCCATTTTTCAACGAACGCCAAACGAAAACTACGCAACCGATCAAAAAACGTTTTTTACTGATTCACAGCTGAATTGCCAACTATCAAATAACAAAATGTGTTTTACATTTGTACTACGTCTGCAAACCTAAAAATTCAACTGAAGCCATCTATGAGTGAAATCCGCAATTACTTAGTTGCCAACCCAATAATTTACATTTATGCATCTTAAACCTAGCAAAGAATCCCCGGAAACGCCCATGGCCGGTCAGAAACTGGTTAACTTCAAAATCATTAAAGATAATATTCTTTTTCTTAGTCAGTTCTAAGTGCTTCAAATAACGACTGTTCCTTTCAGAAGTATTCCACTGTAACTGTCATTGCTTAAAATTATACGAATAAATAGCTTTGGTTGTTAATTTTTTTGAACCCTGAACATAGGGCGTCACCGAAACACTCCCCAACACAGCCTCTTTTGCGAGTACATCCACTTTCTCATTACCGAATATTCCGATATTAGCTTTAACCCAGCCAAACTTAATATTAAAGGACAAGGATAGTTTTCGGTAAAGATCTTTAATATCGATAATCAGACCATTATTATTTTCTGCTTTATAAAGTGCATTTAAGCAAGACATGCAATCTGTAAAAATATAACAGTTAGAAATTCTTGCCAAATTACTTTTCAATATCCATTTAAGGGCATAGAGGACGGCGATGAGCTCGGCTTGATAAACAGAGTTATATATTTCAAGGCCCAATTGATAGTGATAGATCTCAGTATATCAAAATAATATACAACAAAAGCCGAGCCCACCCCCACCCTCATAACCCGATCCATCAGCAAAAATTTGGTATTCCATTAAACAGGGATCATTCGGTTGAGTTACCGTATAAATATAAGGTATTTCTCCCGCCTTCTTCGCATACTTTCGTGGTGTAGCGGTTAGCACGCTCGACGCGTATTCGAGAGGTCAGTGGTTCGAGTCCGGCCAGCGCATTGCTAATTTTTCATCTCTCCTGCTTGGAAATAACCTAATGACCCTGCACGGTGAAAAAATTTCTAGATTATCAAAAGGCAATACCCACTTTTTTTTTTTTTTCTACTCAAATTTTGTGCGTGCGTGGAAATCGACTATTTGTATGTATATGTGTACATGTGTTTAAGTGTGTGTTAAATCGACTGCATGGGTACGTATGCACATACATATAGTTAGTTTCCAATACTACGTGCCTATTTCATCAGCATTTGTTTAGGTGAAATATTAAAGAAAAATTTCTACACAGTAAAACGGCAAACGGTTTTACGCATTTAGGGGAATTATGAACTGGTTGCTCTGAAAACATAATACATATTTGAAGGTTTTGGAGCCTAAAAGATCTTTTTAAATAATTTTAAGAGTAATTAATTAACGTTAGTTATTTTATTTCAAGAAAGATGCTTTCATCTTTTATTAGATATTGATAATGATATGCAAATATTCTATTTCAAATGATATCAGGAAGTGTGTAGACTAATTATGGCTAGAATTAAGATAGGAAGGACGTGAACTAAGTCCATTTCCTGCATTAAATAATCTAAAGTATATTTATAAAATTAGATATACTTAGAATTATATAATTTAATTTTTTATATAATTCGATTTAATAAATACTGTTCAGTTTTGTAGAACACTAGATTGGTGTTTTATTTATTTACTAGCCGCTGCGCGGCCAGCCTTCGTCTGGCTTTTAAGTGTACCAGAAAAACAGAGTGTACCTCAGACAATTTTATCGAAAAAGAAACAAACAACAACGGAAAAAAAATTCAGTTAAAAATGCATTACATATAAAAATCATACAACGAAATAAGCAATATCCCTTATAAGGTATATCTCCCACTTTCTTAGCGTGCCTTGGTGGTGTAGTGGTCAGCACACTGAGCCGGTATTTCAGAGGTCCGTGGTTCTATTCCCGGCGAAGGCGTTGCTCATTTTTCAAGTCTCCTGCTTCGAAATAACCTAATGTCTCTACACTGGCGCCCGAACTAAAAGGGTTGTGGATGATGACTCTCCACACCCAGGATTTGGCGACTAGGTCCCCTAAAACCCTAGTCGCCCTTTAAAAAGGGGAGTATATAAGGTATATCTCCCACGTTCTTAGCGTGCCTTCGTGGTGTAGTGGTCAGCACACTGAGCCGGTATTTCAGAGGTCCGTGGTTCGATTCCCGGCAAAGGCGTTGCTCAATTTTCAAGACTTGAATGGTGTATGAGTGTAGGATTAATTGCAGATAAGTATGAATGTCCAACATGTGGGAATGAAATGAGATTATGTGAAAGGAAGGATATTACAGATAAGTTTGAATGGCGGTGCAAGAAGTCTGGTGAAAATGGACATTTTGTGAAATAGAGTGTAAGGAAGGGTACCTGGTTTGCTGAAAGTTGTTTGAGTATGGGTGAAATTTTATTAATTTCTTACTACTGGGTCAATTGACTACTGGATTTCCAATTTAGGAATTAGCAGTAGTCTGCAGCCGATTGGAACTGTTTCTGTAGAGAAGTGTGCCTGGAATTTTGCGAGAATGATATGGGTATGCTTGGTGGTATGGATGTCATTGTTGAAATTGATGAAAGTAAGTTTGGCAAACGCAAGTATCAGAGAGGTAGGAGAGTGGAAGAAAAATGGGTGTTTGGTAGGATTCAAAGAGGAAGTAATAAGTGTTTTTTTAAAGCTGTGCCAGATAGAAGTAAAGACTGCTTATTAAGTTTCATTAAGCAGTATATTCTACCTGGCACAATAATAATATCTGATTGCTAGAAATCATATGCCTGTTTGGAGGATGAAGGTTTTCAGCATCTTGCTGTTAACCATAAGTGTCATTTCACAGATCCTCAAACAGGCACACATGCGAATACGATTGAGGGCACATGGTGTGCTATGCCTAAGCATTACGATAAGCAGAATTTTGCTTACTTAGTAGAACACGTATAGCAGAAAAATTCACAGAAAAAAACATTCAATGATTTCGTTGAATCCTTAAAAAAATTTTATCTACCATACACTCAAAATTCTGAAGAAGATTAGGTTAAGTTACTATTTTTAATCATTTGAACAAATTATTTTTATGCATTGTTCTAAATATAAGCAATAAATAAATTAATATACTATTACTAGAAAATTTTTATTAGCAATAAATTAGTTTAAAGTAACTAAGATTTTAAGCTAATTTTTATTAATTTAATGTATATGTTTATTTATATTTTAATTAAATGATAGTCATTTTGTGCATTATGTGTTTGTAGCATTTTGCAATCCATTTCAGTACAAGTAAACCTGCATGGAAATAAGTTAAATATTTGACACTGTTTGCTATCATTTTTAATGTTTGCCTTATAAATTTGCAGGTGACTTTTATAATGGATAATTTAGAGGGAAAAGAAAATTAATTTAATTTCTTGTATATTTTATTTATTTTATACGTGCAAATTTTCATCCTTGGAAAGGGTATATGCAAGCTGAACATATAAAAGCTTGCATTGTATACATACTTTTTACCGATCAGGTAATTTCATATATGTCCTTTTTTACCAAGTTCAAAGATTCACAAAATTTTGCTGCATTTTCGTGCAAATTTTTTTAATTTACGAGAAAAAATTTTTACATGTTTCATATATAAATTTGCCCTGTAAAAACAAATTTCTGTGCACGTTTGTTCCACTACTTTCCGGAAAATTCCGATCGTGATTTTAGCTAATAAGCACATAGAAAGAATTTCGCACCTAATCTTCGTCATGATTAAGCACTTTTTTTCCTTAAAAACTCTAGCATAAACGTAATTCGGCTAGCAGATTGTTGTAAAAAATATTGAGTTAAAAAAAAAAACCTTTACTTCGGGAAAACAAAATGGCGTCCAAAAAAAAAAACTGGCAGTTTGCTGTAGCACGGTTGCTCGCCAAATTTTCGCCAAAAAACCGCCAAGTTACCATAATCCGAAGATTCACCCTTTTTTATAATTAAAATTATATATAATTGAAACAATATTACAATGAAATAAGCAATATCCCTCGATACAAATGTTAATTATCCTAATAAAGTAATTAAACAATTTAGCGTTGCAAAAAGAAACAACTTTTTAATTTCTTAAACTTTTCAGTTTCTTAAAAACAGTAACATATGAAATACGATGAAAAATTGTTGCCAAACCGAAATTTTTAAAAGAATGAAACTATTCAAAATGATGCAATTTCATCAAAAATCTATCAACAACAATAAGAAAGGAAAATTGTTGCCAAAACTACATTTTAAAATATCTGAGATGTGAGAAGTGTATTCGGAAGATTCATTTAAAAAATTTTTAAAAAATACAAAATATTATTATTTTTCCAAAATTCTTTTTTTAAAAGGAGTCGAAAGGATTAAAGTTCAACGTGTCCAAAAATCAAAGGAAAATAAACGGAACATTTTTTAAAATAAGTTTTTTTTTTAAATTCCGCCGAAAAGGTGTTAAGCTCACCTTCCTAAATAAATTCGTATTTAATCGATTTATTGAAATACGAAATTTATTTTAAGTTCGTAAAATAGCTAAGTGTCTACGCTTCACGACGATGTAAAAATGAAATGTACAGAGTGAAATTTCGCTTTCCTGTAGCCCATGATGTCTCAAAATGACGCGATTTGGTCCCAAAACATGAAATAAAAAAAATTCTAATTCGAATTTCGAAAAAATCGCTTCGAGATGCACTGGCTCTTGTGTAGATACACCTATGTACCAAATTTCGTGGCCCTGGGTGTATTAGCTTACTCGCAACACGAACGAAAGACACACGCACACACACACAGACTCTTTGTTTTATTATATGTAGAGAAGAGATTTTTTTTAGTTAAAAAAATAATAATAATCTTTTGATAATTCAGGCAGTTTAGTTGGACTAAAATATTAGCGCTTCGATCTGCTCTGAGTAATCAGAACTGAGTGACATATCAAATTCTCTAGAAATTTCACGCTAAAATACAGAACGCGTAAGAACGTCGTATATGGCAAAAACATAACTTTATTCAACGAAGAATGCATACTATTTCCATAAAAGATTTTGTCATTTTTCGAACAGGTTCGAACTCTTCCGAGAGTTTCACAGGTTCCGACACAAAAGTCCGATCAAGATGATTTTTCAGTGTCGTGCAATTGAAAGAATGTTAAGTGATCTGAAGGAATAGCTGTCCAAGGGAAAAAATTCCGAAGAATATGTTGAAGAAAGTATGCATCTCTTCTAAACTCTAGCGGCTTGTCTCCTGTAAACGTCCTGGTGTAATCAAGCCGGAATGCAGCATCAATCCTATTTGCTAAAACAAATCGTCTTTTTTTGGGTAATTTGCCCAGAAGAGCTACTAATTTCATTTCGGCATTTTGCGTCGTTCACCATAAATGTCGATTCACTTTTCAAACTGTTGCCACCAAATATTGCAGTCCGGTATTATATTTAAAGAAGTTAAATAATGAAGAATGTGCATAAATGTATGTACGTTTCTAGCATTGTGATAAAACGACGGTACCTAAAGCCATCGAATTTTGAATGACGTAATCCTGTTGCGAATGTGGGCATCTGGAAATCTAAATTTGTTTTATTATCCATTTCATATTTTGTAAAATGAATTTAACGAATTTTTGATTAACAAACTCATGGATTTCAAAGCGAGCCATGCCAACGTTGTACAGAAAAAAACATTTTTATCTCCAGCGCGCGAGACTGTGTTTAGGAAATTTTAAAGATAGGCTCAGTTTAAAATTATTTTGCGACATTGTTCTTTAACTGAATTTTATGGTTTAAGTGCGAACAACATGATATTTAATAAATAAAGGTACACACAAAATGTTAAGAAAACGCCCCTTTAGACGTAATTTAAAATCTGAAGCACTTCAGATTTTCTTTCCTTTTCTTTTTTTTTTCTCAATTTATATTAGTGGTCCACCAAATATAAAATTATACATTTAGTGGTCCGTGAAGTTCTAAAGGTTTGGCGACCGCTGGTTTAGAGAATTACCCCTAAATACAAAAAAGTCAGAAGAAGGGTGTAAAGAACCCTTCATCAGCTCCAATTAAAGTTCACAGATGGCACCACTTTGTGCTTACAAAAAGCCAACACTTTTGGCCTAACTCAAAAAGCTAATGACTGAAATTAAATGAAAGTTAAGTTTAACCCAACAGCTTCACGGGTTATTGCGCAGGCTAGCTCTGACTCGAAAGTTTGCGTAAACAACCCTAATGTCAGGAATAGCTAGTAAAGTAAGATAGCAACGTGGCTTTCAGGCAGCCAGAACACGCTCTCCGATTTCATCTTCCAAAACCTTCCCTTCAATACTAACTTCTTTCTACCTCATTTGAATAGACGCGAACTAGATAATTTACATTCCGGCAAGAAAGTGAGAGTTGAAAACAAAGGGGACAGGAAAGTTACTTCAACATAAAATAACTGTTAAATAAATTAAATAAATCTCCACAAAGTTAATCAATTCACATATACATTGGTGAGAAATTATAGTATCTTCTTAATTTCAATTAATTTAGATTTCAAAAGTTCGAATTAAATAATAAATTCTGAAAATGAATGCTACTTACACTTTAAAGAATGATTTTGTTCCATACAGAAATAAGGCTTCGCCCATAAATGTTCCGGAAAGATCCTGATGCATTCTCTCTGCTGAATTAAGAAAACTTTCAAGAACACTTAAATTAGTTTTCCATGAATATTTGTCACCAACGCGTTTGAGTGGAAGCATATCTAAATCGTAATTGTCACGTTTACCGACTGGTATTTGTTCCTGAAAGGAAAAAGAGAAGAAAAAGAAAAACGACATTTTTAGACCAAAATTAAAAGAAACTATATATATATATAGATAGATAGATAGATAGAAAATATAAAATAAAATATCTAAAAATATATATATATATATATATATACATTTTTTTTC
>KK119659.1:141619-165690 GCA_000611955.2 Stegodyphus mimosarum
ATGTCTGTTTTATTTGTTTGTTCGCGTTATTGATTTCTGATCCATTATGATACAATTTTTTGCCACGTTTAATCGACTAAAATTGAATATAGGTGAACTTGAGCTTTTCCGACCATTTGTTAGAAACACGAAAATCATTAAAAACTGCATACCATTATTGCTGATATAATGAGAGATAATTAATTTATTTTTCTATCGAAATTTTGTATGTGGGTTCCATATCGCATCAGACTGAAAAATGTATGACTATGAATCGTACTTTTTGCATGGTTATTAGAGAAGGATTACAACGGTACCGTTCTCTATGTTGTCAGATCCATTACTCTCAATCTAACTTAATTGGCATTGGGTACTTCCACCAGTACTTAACATATTATCATCAAATATTTAAATAAATCTCTCTCGCGATTCGCAGAAGTCAACATCTGCTCTCTCTGCATAAACTACTCAATCTGAAATTCTCGCAGCACTTTTTCCTTCCTCACGAATCAATATTGTGTTTAACAAAGGCTCATGAGTCGACAAGCAGCTGGGTTCGAACTCAAATCCTATAATAAGGCATGGATGTTTGAGATTATACAATATTTTTGCTGTATAAACGCTTTTAAAAATCTATCATACTGGAAAGTCCTTCCAAAGTCTTTTAGGTCTTTCGGAATTGATCCTCCAACATGTATGGATCAAAACTACAATGAAGTTCAGACATTATAGCCCTCGTGTGCTTGGCCCTGGTTAAAGAATCCAAATCTGGTGCACTTTTTACTATGGAAAAATTAAATATACAAATAAAAGGAAAGTCGACTCGATGAATCACTGTCAAACAAGAAGCAACTTTATCTTTCAAACTGTAAAATTTATCAATGCAACGATATAAGTCATTATATTTCCTATAATATTTTGACATTTTTTAATAAATCAAAATTATTTACAATTTTTTTAAATAAACAAAGAAAATCTTTACGTCCAAAGGGGCATTTTTTTAACATTTTGTGTGTTACCTTTATTTATTAAATATCATGTTCTTCACACTTAAACCATAAAATTCAGTTAAAGAACAATATCGCAAGATAATTTTAAAATGAGCATATCTTTAGAATTTCCGATACACAGTCTCGCGCGCTGAAGATTAAAATGCTTTTTTTTTCGTACAGTGTTGCCATTGCTCGCTTTGAAATGGTCAAGTTTGTTAATCCAAAATTCGTTAGTTTTAGAAAATATGAAATGTATAATAAAACAAGTTTCAAATGTAGGCTTCCAGATGCCCATATTCGGGTGGAAACGTACGGTATTCAAAACTGGATGGCTCTAGATACCGTAGTTTTATCACAATGCGAGAAACTATGTAGATTGTTCATTATTTAATTTCTTTAAATATAATACACGGCTCTAAATTTTGGTGGCATCAATTTGAAAAACGAACCGGCATTTATACTGATTGAACGCAAAATGCCAATAAGAAATTAATAGTCCTTTTGGGGAAATTTCTCCTTTGGACTAATGAAATATCTGCTATTATGAACAACTACCTTCCATTCAATGATTTCAATACTCTTTATTGTAGACGTTATAGTTTTGTTATGTCTTTTGATGAAAGGCAAAAGGGAGAAAAACAAAGCTATTGCAATCGGCAGGGCTCGCGGGAGAAGTCTACCTACATTGTTTATTAAAAATAAAAACTAGGCTGAACGATACTACTTTCATACATCACAATACGAGGGCAAAGTTCATTGCATTTCATTAATTTTAAACCACATACAAATAAAATTTTAAATATATGTTAACATTTTTCTACTTAAAAAATTTTACGTAAAATAAAATTACAAATTTACAACTTACATGGGGGGGATAAAAACCCCGTTTCGAAATGACAGAAATTTTGGCAGAAACTTTCACCTTTGAGCCCCAGACTCCAGAAAGGCTTTAATAAAGAAATATTACACATCCAAGATTCTCAAAATAAAGAAGCTTTCATTTACAGCGTACAATTCTGCCAAGCAATTCGACAGAATCTCACATTCCCATATGTAACGTTTAAAGAATATTCTTTTTAGAACAACAGTAAACTGAAATTAAATATTGTTGCCACTCAGAAAATTGTATTAATAGCATATCGTTTGTATTTATGTACAGTTCACGGGCTTCCATTAAATAAATACTTAACTAGCAGACGATAACATGTTTCCACCTTCTGATTATACATTATAATCAAAACATAATATCTTATATTTTTACGTCATGTTGAATACAAATATACAATATGTGGTATATATATATTTAAAAAATTCTGATGCCTACACATGACTTCCTTGTACGGAATATTAAATTATACACATTTTTTTTCCATTTCGTTTAAACTTATTGGATTGAATTAAATCTATTTCGTCGATAGCGCATAAACCACAATAGAATAAATGCACTCTTTAAAGTTCACTATATTTGTTTACCATAGTGACACTCTGACGCTAGGTTCACTTAACAGCGTTACATCTAGTTCATTTTATAACTCAGAATGCACAAAACGTTATATCATCTGAAGGATTACCTAATCGTTGCTACATGTTCTATTCAAATACTATAATAAATCTAAAACGACGTATAAAAGAAATTAAACAAACAAACAAAAAAAAAAAAAAAGAAACTTAATAAAAGAAACTGAAAGCTTCAGATTTTAAATTACGTCCAAAGAGGCGTTTTTTTTTACATTTTGTGTGTCACCTTTATTTATTAAATATCATGTTCTTCGTACTTAAACCATAAAATTCAGTTCACGAGCAGTATCGCAAAATAATTTTAACATGAACATATCTTTAGAAATTTCGGTACACACTCTCACGCGCCGGAGATAAAAATGTTTTCCTGTACAACGTTGCCACTCTCCCAATGAAATCCTTGAGTTTGTTAATCAAAAATTCGTTGAAGTTTTACAAAATATGAAATCGATAATAAAACAAAATTCCAAATTCCAAACTAGGGCTACCAGATGCTCATATTCAGCGAAAAATTATGTTATTCAAAATTTTATGGCTCTAAGTACAGTCATTTTGTCATTATGGGAGAAACATATATACATTTATGCAGAATCTTCATTACTTACCTTCTTTAAATCTAATACAAGGCGATAATATTTGGTGGCAACAATTTGAAAAGTGAAACAATGCAGAAAGTGAATCAACGCAAAATGTCAGAAAGAAATTAATAGTTCTTCTGGGTAAATTGTCAAATTCTACATCCTTCTAGCGAAATGTAGACAGTAACTATTCAGTAAAATCTTAATTTTTCCTTCTGATCTTATTTTATTTTGAACTAAAACCCTTTGAACCAAAAAACATCAGTTATATATGTCTCGTTCTACTGGACCGATTGTCGAACTTTAACTAGCGTTTTCTGTGTCTCGAAAGTGAGACTTAGGATATATATATATTAAATTTATATACAACATTCTTCTAACATGGTTATTTTGACACAAAATCGGACTTTTTCTAAAATAACGTATCAATTTTTTCCCATATTTCAATCTTACGGCTAAAATTATGCCTAGGTATTAAATTTTCCATTTTTTGTTGAAAAATTTAAAAATTTATCTTTATCATTTTTTTCAGTTTGCGCCAAGATTAATTCACTTGGCAAACGTTTTAATTTATAGCAACCTATTTTCCTTTCCATTTTTTCATTGTAAACGACCGGAAAAAAAGTCATCGTTCATACTTTAAGCAAAGCGCGTAAACCACACTTGGCGTTATTATCGCTTATAACGAACATGCCAAACTTCAAAACCCGCCAAAAATGTAAATTCCCGCATATCTTAGGAAATTTTGAATAAAAAACTCTAATTTTTTGCAGGTATGCTTAGAAATACATCTACTTGAAGATGATATTAAATATTTTATAGGTTATAATGCAAAATATTTTTTCGAAAAATTTTTTTAAATTATTTAAAAATACAAATTTTAAAAATAAATCATAAAAAATTGGCGAATTTTATTCGGAATGAACCTAAATTTTGAAATGTGAAAGGAAGAATCAAATAAGTTTAATAAAAAAAGAGATGTTAATAAATATTGTTACGGATTTTGTATTTGTTTAGCTATTTTTAGCAGAACTGTAATTAAATTGCTTCATTTCCCCGTGCAATGCTGCGTGCGACAAGTTTTAAGAGAAAGCTACGCCGAAAAAGTAAAAATACAGGAGCACGTACATTTACCATTTTAATGCATAGATATCTTGTAGTTGTACTGTTTTGCTATCCAGAAAAATCGAGAAAATAGATTTTACAGAATGTTCTCGTGCATGATTAAAAACTTATAAACATCTCAATTCAGTTGTTTAAGCGAGGTGTAGTTGTTTACTTGGTGCTGTTATTGATTGTAGCGAATTCGAGGTAAGATCGGATTAGCTCTCTGTATTTTGAATTGAGTTCTATTTAACGTTTTAGTAGTTCAAAATATAACTACTGTGAGATATTGCGATATTGTACGAATATCTCTGAGGAAATATTTCAGCATTTTATTTTATTGCTTGTGAAATGAATAAATTTTATTAACTTTTTATCGACTTGTGCATTCAATCTATTACGAAACCGTACATACGCAACAATAGTATGGAATGTTTCGAATTCTCTTGAATGTTTACTTTTCTCTATAGTTTCCCAAATTGTTAGCATTGGGATTATTAGCTCTAGCAAAAAGGTAACTGCTTTCCAGAAATTCTGTAGAAAATATTGCTATGTGTGAAAGAGAAAGAAGGATTAGAACAATGCTATACATAAATCTAATATATATCCTAAGTAGCGCTTTCGAGACATAGAGAACGCATGTTGAATTTCAGCAATCAATCTACTAGAACGGAAGATACAGAACTATCCTTTTTTTTTTTTTAGTCCAAAGGGGCTTTGTCCCTGAAGGACTATTGTTTTCGTTTTGCGATTTTGGGTTGGAAATATTAAAAGTCTGAATCACTTTTAAACCGGTGCCACCAAATCTTGCAGCCCTGTATTATATTTAAAGAAATTAAAGAATTTAAGAATCTGCATAAATGTATATATATTTCTCCACATACTATAAAACCATGGTATCTAGAGCCATCCAATTTTGAATAACGTACGTTTCCATCCGAATTTGCGCATCTGGAAGCCCGAATTTGGAATTTGTTTTATTATCTATTTCATATTTTGTAAAACATTAACGAATTTTTGATTAAAAAACTCAAACGAATTAAAAGCGAGCAATGGCAACACTCTACGGGAAAAAAAAGAAAACCTTTTTATCTGCAGCGCGTGAGACTGTGTGTAGGAAATTCTAAAGATATGCACAATTTAAAATTATTTTGCGATATTGCTGTTGAACTGAATTTTATGGTTTAAGTGCAAAGAACATGCTATTTAATAAATAAAGTAACACGCAAAAAAACGTTAAAAAACGCCCCTTTGGACGTAATTTAAAATCTGAAACCTTTCAGATTTTTTTTTGGGGGGAAAGGTGTACATCTTATAAAATAATGCAAACAAAACAAGCACATATTGAAGCCCTCTACCGAAATGTAGACAGTAATTATTCAGTAAAATCTCAATAATTTTTCCGTCTGATCTTGTTTTATTATTATACTTCTTTTTTTTTTCCTCTTCTTTATACCTATTTTATTTTAAATTATAATTACATTAAATGGTTTACTTATTTACTCAAAAGTCATTTATAATAAACGCGATTTTACGAATTCGTAAACAGAGTACAAAATGTGTTCGTAAAACGATGACTACTTAATGATGTATTTAAAAACCGTAAAATTTTCGAATTCACAACAGTTAGTAAAACATACCTTCTCGTAAATCAAGAATAACAAATTCGTTCAAAAAATGTGGACTTTTAGAGTCATTAGATTATTTTGAAGCAGGAGATATGAAAAATGAGCAATGCCCTCGCCAAGTCTCGATCCTGGAGCTCTCGAAATACGCGCTGAGTGTGCTACCGTTACACCACGAAGGCATGACAGAAGAAGGGAGAAAATATCTTATAGACTTAACTGTATAAGTTTACTCAATGGTGAAAATTTATAAGTCACTCTTTAAAAAAGCAATTTAAATAATTTTGTCTGCTAATAAATAGCTACTAATTTGTAAATAAATCGTAAAACATTTTACTTCATTGACAAGAATTCAATGAAGTAACATGTCAATTAAGTTAAATAAATTAACTGAAAATTAAGATCTTCATACTTCGTTAACCTTTTTACTTCATTGAATTTAAGGAAATTTACGAAACTTTTATTAAGCTTTATTGATACGCTTAGTAAATCGTAAAACATTTTACTTCAATGATACGCTTAATAAATCGTAAAACATTTTACTTCATTGATAAGAATTTGCCACTTAGAAATTAGATTAATTAAATAAAATTTTTTTCAGCAAAAAAAGTACTCACTGGTGGCAGCAGTTTAACCATAAAATCCACAACGGCTTTCTTCGCTGTCGTTTCGTCTGCTCCACGCGGAATGGCATTCAAAGACTCTTTGAGCAAGTACAGCATTTGTATTACTATTCCAGAAGAACGGACACTAAAATTCTGAGGCGTCATATCTTCAACGATTAATTTTTCTACTTTTTCCGGCTGAAAAAGGAAAAAACACAATCAGATTGATTGTCTTAACTTTATACCAATATGATCCCCTGTGTAATTTACTGTTTGAGAAGAAACTGTGTTACTTTTAAAAATACACATAATATAGAAACACAGCATTGCATCTAAATGATCAATCAATAAAATAAATATACACTTAAACTTGTGAGATTCTGAATATTTTATCTTGTATTTGATGTATCTGGTTACCGCTTGCACACTGCGAAAAAAAAGAAGGGGGGACAGTTCTAGATCTCCCGTTTCACTGCGCCGATTGACGAAATTCAAATTGCTTTTTTCCTGTCTCGGAAGCACGACTTAGGATATAATATTAGATGTATACATAGTCCATTGTCCTAACATAGGTATTTTGACACAAAATCGGACTTTTTCTGAAATACGCTCTTAGACAAAGAAAACGACACACCAAGAAGGAGTTATCCGAATGGGACGAAAATCGGTAGAAGTGATGTACATGTACAGAAAAACAAATGATTACAGTTTGAGAAAAATTGGATGATTTATTGAAGGGATAGAGCTTCACAAAGTGAAAAAGTCAGTAACGGGCTTGTCCACCTCTAGCCATTATGCAAGCAGTTATTCGGCTTGCCATCGATTGATAGAGGTTGCGGATGTCCTCTGAGGGATATCGTGCCAAATTCTGTCCAACTGCCGTGTTAGATCGTCAACATCCCGAGCTGGTTGGAGGGCCCTGCCCATAATGCTCCGAACATGCTCAATAGGAGACAGATCCGGCGACCTTGCTGGACAAGGTAATGTTCGGCAAGCACTAAAGCAAGCAGTAGAAACATGTGCAGCATGCAGGCGGGCATTATCTTGCTGGAATATAAGCCCAGGGGGCGTGACACGAAGGGTAACACAACGGGCGTTAGAACTTCGTCGATGTACCGCTGTGCTGTAAGGTTGCGACGGATGACAACCAAAGGGGTCCTATTATGAAATGAAATGGCACCACAGACCATCACTCCTGGTTGTCGCCCTGTCTGCCGGAAGATAGTCAGGTTGGCATCACACCGCTGTCCGGGCTGGTCATCGGGACTCAGTTCAAAGCGGGACTCATCACTGAAGACTATTCTACTCCAGTCAGTGGCATTCCAGTGCGAATGAGCCCGACACCACTGCAAACGGGCTTGACGTTTTACAGAGTGGTAGTACAATGGTAGTCGGAGGAATGAGCGCCGTGACCTCAGCCTTCTTTCTGTGAGCCGTCTATGAATGGTCCTTGCGGTCACTGAAGCACTAGTTGCACGTACAATCAATGATAATGATGCATCTGGGGCTGTGAATGCCTATCTGATGATTGCTCGGTCTTCACGTTCTGTCGTTTCTCTAGGCCTACCGCTTCCTTCTTGACGCTGTGTGCGGCCATGGTTCACCCATTCCTGCCAGCATCGTCTAATAGTGGCATCGCTCTGCTCAAATGTCGAGCTATTCGCCGATAAGGCCAACCGGCTTCTGAGCGCAACTACACGACCTCTCTCAAATTCTGACATCTACGCATATCGTTTGCGTACCGGTATGCGAGGCATAGTTACTGTCTACCAGAGTACACGGAATGAAATTCCTGAAGAATTTATGATCTGGAATCGTAATTTCTCCTCTTAAATATCCTGCCAGTTGCGCAGATCAGATGCGCTGTAGCGACAACCGTTCATTCATTGGCCGCCAAAATGTAAAATTTTGCATTTCCCGTCGAAACCTGTACGCATATCAATTTCTGTCCAGTTTGCTTTATATCGTTCGCGCTGCGTCGTTTTTTTTTTTTTTGTGTGTGTGTGTCTAAGAGTGTAACATACTAATTTTTTTTAATATTTCGATTCTACGGTGCCTAGATATTAAATATCGTAATTTTTGATTAGAAATTTAAAAGCTTATCTTGGCGGATTTTTTTCAGTTTGCGCCAGGAATAATTCACTTAGCGAACTTCTTAATTTATAACAACCTATTTTCCTTTTCTTTTTTTTCATTGTTCACGAGCGGGGAAAAAAGTCATCGTTCATGCTTTCAAATAATTTTAACAGAGTGCGTAAACCGCATTTTCGTTACTATCGCTTATAATAAATACGCCAAATTTCGCAACGCGCCAATATGTAAATTAGGAAATTTTGAACAGAAAACTAATTTTTTGCAGATGTGGTTATAAACATTTACTTTAAGACGATGGAAAAATATTGATAGGTTATAATTGAAAATTATATTCGAAAAATTTAACAATAAATCATCAAAAATGGGCGAATTTTATTTGGAATATATATATATATATATATACATACATTCAATTAACAATGAGAGATATTAATATATATATATGTATATACATACATTCAATTAACAATACATACATTCAATTAACATACAAATTCAATTAACAATGAGGAGCTAAAATTTTGAGAGCTAATTTTTTAAAAACTACTCGTTCGATTTTAACGAAACTTGTCAGTTTGGCATAATTCGAGTTGTAGAATCGAAATGGGGAAAAACATTGGCATGTCATTTCAGAAAAAGTCCGATTTTGTGTCAGAAT
Organism: Stegodyphus mimosarum; assembly: GCA_000611955.2. Classification (NCBI taxonomy): domain Eukaryota; kingdom Metazoa; phylum Arthropoda; class Arachnida; order Araneae; family Eresidae; genus Stegodyphus; species Stegodyphus mimosarum. The sequence continues at coordinate 150,773 of KK119659.1, forward strand.
ACTTATATTAGAACAATGCTATATATATAAATCTAACACACATCCTAAGTAGCGTTTTCCAGATATGAAAAACACAAGCTGAATTTCGTCAATCGGAGTAGAACGGAAGATTCTGCCCCTTCCCCCCCGCAGTGTACATTATTACATTCCTCATTTCATTGCATTATAAATTACATCATATTGTTGTATACGGGTTTATATTAGATTGAAAGCAAACAGAACCGATGATAGCTTGATAAAATTTATTTTATGAAAAGAAACACTTCAGAATTATAAGGTATTTTTCCCGCCTTCTTTGCGTGCCTTCGTGGTGTAGTGGTCAGCACGCTCGAGGCGTAACCGAGAGGTCCGTGGTTTGATTCCCGGCGAAGGCGTTGTTCATTTTTCATTCTCCTGCTTCCAAAAAACAGCCTAATGACTCTACAACTGGCGCCCGAACTAGAAAGGTGGTGGATGATGATTCTCCACCACCGGGATTTGGCGATTTGGTCCCCTAATCTCCAGTCGCCCTTTAAAAGTCGACTGGTTATTAGGGTTATATAAGGTATTTCTCCCGCCTTCTTCGCATGCCTTCATGGTGTAGTGGTTAGCACGCTCAACGCGTAACCGAGAGATCCGTGGTCCGATTCCCGTCGAAGGAACTGTTCATTTTTTATTCTTCTGATTCCAAAAAAAATCCTAATGACTCTACAACATTTCTGGAGCTTTCCACAAAAATAGTTGTAAGCTCATCACAGCTGAAGTGTAACTGCTGATGCTGTGAAGAGTTTCACAGTCGTACTGCTTTTCACAGTATCAGCAGTTACACTTCAAACTACTTAGAACGTTAAACACAACGCAATGCAAAGCGCATCTAAACAGCGAAGCACATAGAAGATATCTAAATACTCCGAACTCACGATGAACTAAACAACTGAGAATAACTGTTGCTTTCCCAGATCTTATATAGTTTTCCGCCGACCGCCGAGAGATTTCTAGTGCCTTCCACTTCTTGAAATTACTGGAAGGCATATCAGGACCAGATACGGTAACAGCTACAAATAGCATCAGTTATAGTTATTCAAGTACAATACCCATTACTGTTATACAGGCATCTAACCAAAATGTCGCCAAATGATCGCCGAGTTTTGGCGATAAAAATTAGTCGCCAAAACTGTCGCTACTTCGGCGATATCTCGCCAATTTAGCAAGACAGTCATTTACTCAATGTTAAATAGACTTCCCTCTGTATTCTTAATTTTCCGACAAAGCGCCGCTTCCTTACCTTTTCATGCCACATCATATAAGAAAAAATACTACAGTTTCACATATAATTTCACAAAAATTATTTACATATTTACAAAATTTGTAACAATATATTGTTTTTACTTTAATCATTAGTTCATTTGTGAAGCTTTTAAGGCACTTTTGTTGATATTACATTAACTCATCTATCTGCTTCTTGTTGTTTAGTGCAGTCTTAGTTCTCTAAGGCTAAAAACAATTGCATGAAACTTTTCATCCTCGGGTAAAATTAAACTTGAAATCTTTGTAATGATTTCCCACAAAATCTACAGATTATTCTACTCATTAAAATTCACCAAACGTTCAAAGAACAAAAAACGATAAAACAATGAAACAATCAGCATTAAGCATTACTAAATTCAAACTTTCCCCTTCCCTCTTCCGTGATTTTGTCTTGTGACAGGCCTACGAACGTAAGGAAATTTCGCAACTTGGAGAATTCTATTTTTTCAATAATCATGTAAAACGCTGTTGCATATTCACAAGCTTCCTACAAAATACAAAAAAATCTGACGTGTACACCACATGACTTCCTTCTACGGAATATTAAATTATACACATTTTGCATTTCATTTCATTTTATTGAATTGAATTAAATCTACTTCATCGATAGCGCATAAATCACAATAGAATAAATGCACTCTTTAAAATTCCCTATATTTATTTACCATAGCGACACTTTGGCGCTAGGTTCCCTTAACAGCGTGACATCTTATTCATTTTATAACTCAGAATGCACGAAAATTATGTATATATCTGAAGAATTAAATAATCGTTGCCCCATGTTCTATTCAAATAATATGATAAATATAAAACGATGTGTAAAAGAAATTAAACAAACAAACAAAAACAAATAAAAGAAAAACCAGTTTTTCACAACCGATTCAGTATTTCTCATTCAATTAACTCAGTTCTCACTTCGCGACCGGCAAACATACATAAAAAACTCAAAATATCCATATTAAAAATTACTTAGTAAATCTTAAACAGTTATTTCCTCGAACAAATTCCAGAATGGATGAAGCCTGATTTAATTCGCAATAATAAAAGAAGGCGTTATCTTTGTTGTTGCAAAATTAGTTTCTGTAGATTGGCAACAAATCCACTATTCTGCTAAGTTTCAAATGTAAACAAATATGGCGAAGATGGCAAAAAAATAGGCTTAACCGGACTTAAACAACTTTTAAATTGTTGATAATTCTACAACTATAACATTATACGCATTTTACATTTCATTTCATTTTATTGGATTGAATTAAATCTACTTCATCGATAACATAATAAATGCACTCTTTAAAATTCACTATATTTGTTCACCGCAGCGACACTATGGCGCTAGTTTCACTTAACAGCGTTATATCTCGTTCATTTTATAACTCATTTGAATGCACAAAAGTTATGTATATCACCCGGAGAATTACGTAATCGTTGCCACATGTTCTATTCAAATACTATAATAAATCTAAAACGAAGTGTAATAGAAATTAAACAGACAAGCCAAAAACAGAAGAAGAAGAAGAAAGAAACAGTTTTCCACGGACGAATTTAAATCGTTGGGATCAAACTCAGAGAACAGGCTGCCTGTATGGCTGATTTTTATGGTTTTCTCCATGCGTAACAGGTATATGAGTCAATATCCCTTAGAAAGTCTTCTACGAAGACATCCCTCCTGTTTGGCAGTAAACCTTGTCAGCTTTTCCGTACTCAAATAACCCAGTCCTTGCGGAATTCACAGAAAGCTGAGCCTCTAATAACCCTCTCCCGAGTTTCCCATTTACCTGTTTCACTTCTTTTCGGTTGCTTCGCTATACGGTTTAATTTGGTCTCTATGGCACTTAAAGATTTATATTTAAGTTATGATCTATAATGCATTCTTTCTGAAATTGCAAAAACACATTTCTTATTTCTTCAATGATTCAATTTATTATTTTTTTACCCAGTTAGAGTATTTTTTTAGTTTCACCACGAAGGGAAAACCTCCTCCTTAATGATTTTAGCTTGCGTTTTACGATACTTCCTCAATTTTTCAGGGTTCTTTGTTTATATACCCTGAAGTGCCACTGAATTAGAGATAGCTAGTCAATAACGAGCTGGGTTTCTTCTAATGGCTCCCGCACAACGAGGCATAGATTCAATAAGTTTACGGAAGCCCTTCTACGGGAATGGCTTGCCAAACATTGGATAGAGCTGTTCATAATTTAGGAAGGGTCTCTAGTGTTGTGTGATGTAGTTTCACACCTTTCTCCCAAACATCCGAAAGGTGCTCAGTAGAATTTAAGTTAGGGCTTCCAGTAGCCAAATTATGACAGAGGAGTCAAAGGAATGATCATCCAACCAGGCAGTAGCCAGCCGGGACCTGTGAGAAGTGGATTTATCTTGCTACGATACTGCATTTCCGGGTGAATGGCAGGACAACATAAACGGATGAAGAGGGTAGCCCAGCAACTCTATATACCGAATCATATTGAGGCAGTACCAAGATCCCAAACACTGCCAAGATAAAATACACCAGACTATGATTGAGCCGCCATGGCCTTGTACAGTTCCAACCTGCAAGCAAGATCCACGGTTGCATGAGCCTGACGCCATATTCTCAGCTCACCGTCCGTATTAATTAGTCGAAATCCAGGCTCATCAATACATACTACTCGTTTCCAGTCCTCTAGAGTCTATTCTCTGTGTTCACTTGCCCAGGCAAGAAGTGCAGCTCGATGGCATGCATTCAGCATTAGTATTCTTGCGACTCCCGAACTCCATATGGTGAAGCGAACGTTGCACGATCCGTTTACTGACTGTACGACTGGCGTTCTGATTCAGCTGGGTGGTAATTTCAGCTCATTTTAGGCTTCGTTGACTATGTATTATAACACGTTGAGCCGTCGCATACCACGCTTGTTCGAGGCTAATTGGCCTTTTCAATTTGCCCAATTGCTAGTTCTTTTTTCCACCATCGGTGTATTTTCGGTATAGGCTTGAAACTGTCGACCTTGAAAATCCTAAGCCGCTGACGATTTTCGAAATTGAACGGCCCATGCGTCGAGTGCCTACTATCTGTCCGCAATTGAAGTTCTCTAAATCAGAAGTTTTGCCCATACTGGTAATTGAAACGACTAATTAACAACAATCATAGTACTAGCTATATATGCAGTTACCACAACGCCGTCACGTGATCATAAATGTGGCGCAGCAATACAAAATTTACATAGCCATGTCTGCCCCTAATTCAATGGCACTTCAGTGTATATTTTAATGGAATTTAGAATTCATTTTGAAAAAGCTGCCATGTACCTTTCTTAGAGCAAAAGTGAGAGCTGCTCTTCCTCCCATGCTGTGTCCAACGAGCGTAGCGCGAGGTATTTGGTGGCAGTTTAAAAAATGGTCCAAATCTTCCGCCAAAATGTCGAAATTGAAATCGTCACTCCAAGGACTTTCTCCGTGGTTTCTAGCATCTACAGCATACACCTAAACCAAAAGAAAACGTAATAAACTTAAATTAATATCCTAGAACTAAATAGATAAGGATCATATAAAGCAAACAGAGAGATAGAAGCTCGTACAATGAATATCTAAAGTAAACAGAAGACGGCACATCCAGTTTTTGAATGCGGTATATCCCCCTTTTTCTTTTCTATATTATTACTGTTGACCCAAATAGTAATAACTGAGAAGCTATAAAATAAAATGACGTGAGAATACGCCTTCCAAATAATACTTTTTCTCTGTACTGACCGATTTCCAGAAGTAAATTTAACTAGTATTCAGTATGAATACAAGTACACGCTTTCCTAAGTAATATGCCTTTCCATTAATCAGCTAAAGTGATACAGCATGTCTAATTATGGTTCCCATGATAGTTTAGAAAAACATAATGGGAGAAATGAAACACCATGTTGCAAAAAATCCTGCCACATGAGATAGGTCGTATATTCTCCGTGACACTGCTCAGCAGTTGTTAAAAACGGATATTAAATTAGAGCATAGTATAACTGTAGAGACATTAGGTATTTTAGAAGTAGGAAAGATGAAAAGTGAGGAATGCCCTCGCCGTGACTGCAACCACGGAACTCTCGAATACGCGCCGAGTGCGCTGACCACTACACCATAAAGGATGCTAAGAAGGCGGGACAAATACCTTATATACTCCTCCTTTTAAAGAGCGACTGGAGATCAGAGAAACCAATCACCAAATCCCGGTGGTGGAGAATCATCATCCACCACCTTTTTTCAGTTCGGGTGCAAATGTAGGGACATTAGGTTATTTCGAAGCAGGAGAGATGAAAAATTAGCAATGCCCTCGCCGGGACTCGAACCACGGACCTCTCGAATACGCGCCGAGCGCGCTGACCATTACACCACGAAGACATGCCAAGACGGCGAGAGAAATACCTTATATAACATTAAGCGTAGTTGGAGGCTAAGCAGGATAAATATTGCTGACTCACTGTTCGGATATTTTAATAAAAGACATTTATTGTTCAGAAAAATACAGGAGGTTTAAAAACATCCAAAAGTGTATAGTGTCTCGTATTCTTTGTATGGCATAAACTAACGAGATGCTGGAAGACTGTGAAAATTGTTAAATGATTTACTTTATTATTTAACTCTTAAATTCATATTAACTGATATTGAAAACTTATTTCATAGACGAAAGCGTAAAAATGATTTAATATGGAACTACTGGATGTTTGGAAATCATCGAAAAAATTTCAATATTTCAAATCGTAATTTTAAAAATAGAAGCAAACTTTTCTCCTGTAGCATTTTGAACTGAAAAATCATTTTATAGTCCTCGCAGATTTTGGATGTATTTAAAAATTATTAATTAAACTGAAATTCAAAATTAAAAAATCTAAAAGGTTGTAAGGATCTTAAGTTTAACTAACGTTTATTTTATTTTAAAACTTTACTATCATCTCTTATTTTCCACTTCCGGCCAGAATGAACGCGTGAATATGTTTATGCAAATTGTACTTGCTAACGCTTAAGTATTTAAGTTGTGGCTTTTTGCCAATAGTAGAAGAAGAGAGAGCTCTCTGGCTACGAGGCTTCACGCAAGCTTACTATCAGTTACTTTCCGCCTTTAAGGCCAGAGGTTTCTTGAAAGTTAAAAACGTATTGTAGTTTTCCGCAGTTTGCGTACTACAGACGTAGTCATTTAAAAGGCCAGTCTTAGTGCTAATCATTTGTGTAAAATATTTAAAATAAACTCTTATTTAAATTTTAATTAATTAGTAGTCTTGTATTCTTTTACGTTCAGACCACAAGTGGTTGGTGTTTGTACCCCGAAGTGCGGGAAAGTTTGTAAAATCGATAGGCAAATAAAGCGGTATTTGAACCCTTCTTATCTTTATTGCATCTGCTACACACGCACGAACATAGATTTTAGTAAGCTCCCTGTTCCTACTCAGGACTCCAGTTAAGTTTTCAAAATCAACTAGAAGAAACAGAAGTTCTGATAAGGTTACATAAATCTTCTCAACATCTCTTATTGCCTCACAGGAGAAAGACCTGAGAAAATCCGTGAGAGATGAAAAGTAAACCTAAGTCATCACATTTTTGAACGGACTGGAGAGGATGCACTGGGATGTGACATTAAGCCTTTTGCAGGATCTATATAGGAGGTTAAAATATTCCGAAATATCCTGAGGATGCCGTAAAAATCTGATAATATCCCGCCCTCTGTTGATGGTAACTAGCGAAGATACCCTGACAATTGTACGGTTATTATTATTTTATTTAACCAGTTATTTATAATTGCAGCTTGTACTATCACTTCTCCTTTTCGTTTCCTCACCAGAATGAAAGCCAGTTCTGACAGCATTTTAAGCTGAAATTTTCGTATTTAAAGATAGAGCGCGTTTCTGCCTCTTAAGGCCACGTTATTAGGTTCGCCAGCTATGATAAGATTGTAATTCTTCGGCTTGGCTTTATTGCTGCGAAGATTTAAACTGTTACGCCGGTGCCCGTGAGAAATTTTTGAGCCAACTTCGCGTTAAACCAGTTGTGTACTCTATGACAACTAGACTTAATTTTAAATTTGAACCTTACTTCGGTTACTTTAAGTTATATCGCCATAAACAGTTGGCTGAATTGCAAGCAGGAGTCGTGCATTTTATGTTCAAGTTCTAATTTAATAAAAACGTTCTTTTAAACATTTTCAAGACTCTCATTTTCAAGTTACTTTAGACGAAGCGATAATTCGCTTCGAGTCTGTTACAAGTTTGTTGCCAGTTTATGCTATTAAAGAAAGTCAAACTGTAATAGGATAGCTTTGTATACGATATTAAGCGCTCCGAAAGTTGTGTTTGCCAGGTTTCAAGGACATTCGTGAATCTCCTAAGGGTGCAGTAAATAGGACTTCCAAAACCCAATAAAATCCCGTACTCTGTCGATGGGAGCTAGCAAGGATGTCTGGAGGATATACTGGGATGTGTTTAGGAAGTTTAGAGGATATTTCTAGATGTTTTGAGGATGTGCTTTTATCTCGTGAGCAGGATGTAACCAGAGCTTTTGCAGCACTGGGCAGTCCCTGATTTTGCCACTTGGGGCGGTCCCTGAATTTGCCGCCCCTTTTGATATACAAACAAAGAATTAAAAAATGTCAAAACAGCATATAGGGAAATAAATTTAAACTCTATGTCTATTTTTGAAGAAAAACTTTAATTGCAATATTTTAAAACTATATTATTATTTTCCGTGTTTTTTATGTTTTCACAACCATTATAAGGTATTTTCTTCCTCCTTCTAGCAAGCCTTCGGAGTGTAACGGTAGTACACTCGGCGCGTACTCGAGAGGTCCGGGATTCGAATCTCGGAGAAGGCAATGCACATTTTTCCCATCTCCTGGTTCAAAATAGTTTAACGACTCTACAGTGGCGCCCAAAAAGATGATGGACAATAATTAGTCACCACCAGGATTTGGCGATTGGATCCCCTAATCCCCAGCCGCCCTTTAAAAAGGGGAGTATATAAGGTATTTTCTCCCTCCTTCCAGCATACTTTCATTGTGTAACCGTAGGACACGCGGCTCGTATTCGAGAAGTCCAGGCGTCTAATTCAAAGCAACTAAATTCACGAAGGTCATGGTTCGAGTCCCGGGGAGGACACTGCTCATTTTTCAAGTCTTCTGCTTCCCCCCTCCAAAAAAAAAAAAAAAACTGCTCCCCCCCCCCAAAAAAAAAAAAAACTAATGGTTCCACACTATCAGTTGCATTGTAGAGGTCTACTTAAATGCTCCAATTGCTGTAATGTAGACAGCACAAAAAAGATATCTTAAATGAAAAATAAAACATTTATAGCTCTAAAATGCTTTTTAAATGATATTTATTTATAAAAATTCTCCTCATAACTAGCAGCGCTTGCAGCAATTGTGATGAAACTTCGCATTAGTATTACAACATTTGCAATTTTGTTCTGGAGACTGTATATATATTTCTCCCGCCTTCTTCGCATGCCTTCGTGGTGTAGTGGACAGCACCCTCGACGCGTAAACGAGATGTCCGTGGTTCGATTCCCGGCGAATTCGTTGCTCATTTTTCATGTCTCCTGCTTCGAAATAACCTAATGTCTCTACAACTGTGTTTTAAAATAAACTGCAAAAATTCAAAAGCACTGTCCTTTCACGTTCCAGTTTTGTTTTCCCAAACAATAACGGAAATAAAACTCTTGAGATACGCCTCTCTTAATGAGAAATTCCTCATTATTAACGTCACCTTGATTATAATTTAGTTGACATTCGTAATTTTCATTGTAATGTTTTGACGGGCGAAAAAGTCATAACAAGAGTATGTATATATTAAAATCTCGTGATGATTTCTTTGAATATTTTACCTCGAGTAAAAACAATTTTTTTCCTCAGTTTAATTCGGCATGCAATTCAGAATTTTATTATTCGTTGTTATTGTTGTTGCTGCTAATGTTGACTTGTCTGACCTACACTCAGCCCAAGCCTACGAAATTCCTCGTGGCAAGGAGCGCAAGTTTAGGCCTGTCGTTGGCAACAGCCTTGAGCACCTTATAGGTGACTGTGCGATTTAGCTCAGTTCCGCCCCCAGTTTTGACGGAGAAGACCCTGGGGTGACGGGTTCGATGGCCTCCCACTCTTCTTCCCCTACTACCAACCACTCGAGAGGACTTTCGGCTCGCTGCATATTTATAGTGTCCCATGACCTATGGACCTATTTATAGTGTCCATGACCTTTTCCATGCCTTCTTCAGGATTCGAATCCGGGCTCTTCGGCACGGCAGTCAGCGACACTAACCACTATACCGGTTGGGCGGTTATTATTCTTTTAGTGCTTCAACTATCCATATAAGTAACTTCTATAAAACTTCATGGGAAAAATGGCGCTCCAAAAAATATACCGCTAAGGCCCGAACCACTCACCTGCCCCCTTTAGCTATGCCATTTCCCCGTGAGCAACCTTTTAAAGATATTCCGAAGGAATTTTTGCGATATGTTGATCGGTCTCAAATAGTTAGATAAAATAATGCTGCACAATTTATAATTGTCTTTTTTTCCCCGTATCGCTTCTTGTCAGATTAGATTTGATAACTTCCTTAAATTTTTCCTCGTAGTGAAATTGAAATCCCTTTTTTTTCCTTTATTGCAGGCTACTTTTATTAGATATAACCTAAGGTCGACAGTGTGGAATCGTTCATGCCCAAATAAAAGGAGAGTACAAGAGCTTTTCTTTTGAATCTTGTATATACGCAATATCTACATTAAAACCTCTCAGACAGCGTTTCATTTCTTCTTAACATTGGAAAACAAATAGTTTTGTACACGATTTTATCAAAATTTCGTTGGTTGTTTGGATCAGATCTTTAAATCATGTTTTTACCCTCTTGCGAACCGAGATGTTCGATGACAACATGAATATTTCATAACATTTTTTACTTCCTTCTACGAAGTAAAGCAAATATTGTAATCGCGAAAAATTTCGGGTAACATATTTCAACGAAAATATTTCCATTTCGACCGCTCTCGTATATATTTGAACGATGTTTTTGCGTAACATGTCTACGTACGGACAGAATAATGTATTCTTTTTTCCCCACAACGAATTGAAAAATAGATTTAAAATTGATTCAGAACAGATTTTCTCATAACGTCTGCAACGTACGTATGTATGTATAGCTCCAAAAACCAGCAGCCTCAGTATATTGAAATTTTGTACATGGTACTGCTATAACGTGTAGCTCTGCATCTTAATTTTTCGTTAAATTTGGGAGAACAGATGAATTTAGGGGGAAAGAGCAAAATCTAGAATGTTAATTTTCAGATCCCCAATTATTCTTAAAGCAACTATCGTATTTTGTTATATCTTACATATATATATTTCCACTCTGTTACCACTCATATATATATTCCCACTCTGTTACCTGGCTCAGTGAGCTTAGTTTCTTTATGTTGGTAAATTTTGTATTTTTTGCTGACTTTTGTTGTTCTTATGTTCTGCTTAAGGATTTTATGTCTTTAGATCTTATGTCTTAGATGCTTTTTATCTGCATGTAATAGTTGTAGAATTATCAACAATTTAAAATTTAAGTGGAGAGTTAAGCCTAATGAAGCCGCCATTTGTTTACATTTGAAACTCTTAGTAGATTAGTGAATTAAGTCAGTTTGTGCACCAACTTCAGTGTCTTTCTGCTGAATGGGAATAAAAGTAAACTTTTTATTTTCTGCACCGAAAACTCCATCTTCGTGCCCGCTGGCCGAATAGCTTGTTTATACGTAGAAACTCTAATTTTAACTGTGAAATTTTTTTTAACTGTATTTGGTGTTTTAGACTTTTCTGTATTTTACAATTTTTAATGAAGATTGAGTTTTTGTGTCTTTTTTATGAATTTTTACCATGCCGCGGAGTGAGAACTGAATTGATTACCATAGTAAAGCGGGATATCATAGATTATCATGGGGCCCCCTTTTGTAACTTGGCCCCTAATTGAGGTACAGGCATAAACTTTATGTTAAAATGATGGAGCACGAAAATGAACATATCTCTACGGAAGTTCAGCAAAAAATGTATATAATTTAACAGACCGTACAAGGAAGTCATGCGCTGTCAGATATTTGTGGCGACAAATGTCGCCATGTCACTTTTTTTAATTCAGTCGAGACTCTATTGTCGGCACAGAATTCATCGAAGGCAGAAAACCGAAGAAATTCGCGATGCCCTCATCGGGATTCGAAATCCCGACCTTCCGATTGTTACCAGGGCCTGCTTTCCTATTTCACCGCGGAGGCCCGCAGTCATGAGGGATAAAATACCTTAACATTTAGTTGCGTAATGTGGCAATATCTGGCACATTACCTTATGCATTTAGTTATGTAAATACCTTATACACTTAGTTACGTAATGTGCCGATATCTGACACATTACCTTATACATTTAGTTACGTAAATACCTTATACACTTAGCTGGCACATTACCTTATACATTTAGTTTCGTAAATACCTTATACATTTAGTTACGTAATGCAGTGATATCTGGCACATTACCTTATACATTTAGTTACGTAAATACCTTATACACTTAGTTACGTAATGTGCCGATATCTGGCACATTACCTTATACATTTAGTTATGTAAATACCTTATACACGTTTACGTAATGTGGCGGTATCTGGCACATTACCTTTTACATTTAGTTACGTAAATACCTTATACACTTTTACGTAATGTGGCGGTATCTGGCATATTACGTTATACATTTAGTTACGTAAATACCTTATACATTTAGTTACGTAATGCAACGATATCTGGCACATTATCTTATACATTTAGTTTCGTAAATACCTTATACATTTAGTTACGTAATGCAACGATATCTGGCACATTACCTTATACATTTAGTTATGTAAATACCTTATACACTTTTACGTAATGTGGCGGTATCTGGCACATTACCTTATACATTTAGTTACGTAAATACCTTATACAGTTTTACGTAATGTGGCGGTATCTGGCACAGTACATTATACATTTAGTTACGTAAATACCTTATACATTTAGTTACGTAATGTGGCGATACCCGGCACATTACCTTATACATTTAGCTACCTTGTAAATTTAGGTACGTAATGTGGCGATTGTCCATTTAATTAATTTATTTCACTAGTATAAACTTATTAATTAATTAGGCATTTAGTATTAATTTATTAAATACTTAATACTAATTATTATGGCAGCAGCAGTTTAAAAATTTCCAAGGCAAAATTACATTTTTAAGATGTGTAGAATGTACATTTGAATTGACCGTTACTTTGTTTTCTGTTTTCCGTGTATTTAGATACTTAGTATTGATTTAGTAGAGCGTGTATAATTTTACTATTAAATTACAAACCATTAGCACGACCAGTTACGTTTACAAACCTCCAGTAGCCTACGTTCTCATTGTCTTCTTCCGACCCTGCAGGGCCGTTCGCATTTTATTCAAGGCAGCTCAGCATAAAAACTTAAGTTTCACATCGAGGATAATAACCAAGACCTAACGGCAAGTAATTGCATAAAGCAGGCGCATTCTTACGACAACCCATATTCACGCATGGTTAACTGTACGTGACAATTTCAAGATCAAAACTTTAAATATCCATTACCTGATTTGATGTATAAAAAAAAATTGGATAGTTGCTCTTTAAACTCCAGCGTTGCTTTCAAAAACGTACTAGAGAATTAGTTCGTTACAAAATCGTAAAAAAACAAATAAATACGAAGTTAAATGCATATTACAAAAAAAACCTTTTAAAATGCATATAAAAGCAAAAAACGATTCTTAGTTATCACAATATTTTTTTCATTTACCGCTAAAAAACAAAATCACGAAATTACGACTTACAAAAAATTTAAATGAACTGAAAGTATTCATTCTTACGTAACGGGTTGGCCGAATGGGCGATTTCGTGACTTTCCTCATGCGTAACGTATATACAAGCTACTTCCCGCTAGAAAGCAGTCCACCAGCGGTCGAGCGGAAAAGGCGCTGAACATTGATAGTTCGGTCCGAGATTTCAATTCCGCGAATGGGCTGGCTGCGCGAGCGTTTTCGTCGTTTTTCCCATGTTTAATATGTATGCGAGCCATTTTATCTTAGAAAGTCCTCCACGAAGGAACCCTTCCTCTTAGCCCTCGAATGTTTTGCCATAATCAAATTGTAAGACCCACTGGTCTATCCTCTAATGTAACAGCTAAAGTATGTGTAGCGTAGTATGCGGACCTCCTATTTTGGTTGCAATCGGTCGCACCAAAAGTATATAAATAGACGTATATATATATGCACTCTGTTACTTAGCTCAGTGAGCTCAGTTTCTTATTTCTTATATGTTTGTACATTGTGAATTTTTCTACTTTAAAAGGTATTGAATTATATTGTTCTTATCCTCCGGTTATGGTTTTTATGTCTTTAGTTAACCTGCATGTTATAGTTGAAGAATTATCAACAATTTCAAAATTATTTAAGTTCGGCTAAGGCTAATTTTTTTGTCATATAGCAGCCATATTTGTTTACATTTGAAACTTAGCGGATTTGTTGCCAATCTAGAAAAACTAAGCTTCGAAGCAATAAATATAAAGCTTTCTTTTATTAATGCGAATTAAATAGTGCTTAATCAATTCTGGAATTCATTCGAGGAAACAAGTGTTTAAGATTTACTTCGTAATTTTTAATATAGCTATTTTGAGTTTTTATGTATTTTTCCCTTGTCGCGAAGTGAGATCTGAATTAATTGAATGAGAAATATTGAAATCATCTGTGAAAAACTGTTTCTTTTTGTTGTTGTTTGTTTGTTTAATTTCTTTTATACATCGTTTTAGATTTATCATAGTATTTGAATAGAACATAATTCAACGATTAGATAATTCTTCAAAAGCTATACTTAATATTTGTGCATTCTGAGTTATAAAATGTATGAGATGTAATGTTGTTAAGTGAATCTTGCGCCAGAGTTAATAAATAAATAGAGTGAATTTTAAAGCGTGCATTTATTGTATCGTGGTTTATGCGCTATCGACGAAGAAGATTTAATTCAATCCAATAAATTTAAATCAAAGGTAGGAAAAAATGCGTATAATTTAATATTCCGTACAAGGAAGTCATGTGGTGTATACATCAGATTTTTTTTACTTAGACAAGCTATCAGAACTCCCACGACGGTAGAGAGAATATGATAGCCTGGACAATATTTACTTGGAAAGAGCTTTGATTTATCATTCTCATCAAGTAAACACTGATGATTCATACTTACCTGAAAGCTGGAGCTGATTACATACGCTTCTTTATAGAAAATAATTCTCTAGCAAAGATTTCGGCAAGATTCCATGTTCCCTGCCAGATTTGCGGAGAAGACTGGGAATAACAAGAACTCAACAATAAATGACTTTATTACCACAACTTCCAAATCTGCCAGATGCAAATCCAATAGAATATCCAAAACGATTTAAGTTCCCGATGTGCTGTTGTTGTACTTACTGTTGCTGCTAATTTTCACTTGTCTGACACGGAGTCAGCCCAAGCCCACGAAATTCCTCGCGGCAAGGAGCGCAAGTTTACGCCTGTCGCTGGCAACAGCCTTGAGCACCTTACAGGTCACAAAACGGTTTAGCTCTTCCGGCCCAAATTTTGAGGCACAGCACG
>KK119659.1:165717-180540 GCA_000611955.2 Stegodyphus mimosarum
TTCCCCTACCACAACCTCTTGAGAGGACTTTCGGTTCGCCGCATATTTAGAGCGCCCCCATGCCGCAAGGATACAATACATTTACAAACATCCATGCTTTCTCCGGGATTCGAACCCGGCGAAGGCAATGTATAAAAGAAATTAAACAAACAAACAACAACAACAACAAAAGAAACAGTTTTTCACAGACGATTTCAGTATTCCCCATTCAATTAATTCAAATCTCACTTCGCGACAAGGCAAAAATACATAAAAACTCAAAATAGCTATATTAAAAAATACCAAGTAAATCTTAAACGCTTATTTCCTCGAATAAATTCCAGCATGGATTAAGCACGATATAATTCGCCTTAATAAAAGAAGGCTTTATTGCTCCGAAGCTTAGTTTTTCTAGATTGGCAACAAATCCACTATTCTGCTAAGTTTCAAATGTAAACAAATATGGCTGCTATGGCCAAAAAATTAGCCTTAGCCGAACTTAAACAACTTTTAAATTGTTGATAATTCTACAACTATAACATGCAGGTTAACTAAAAACATAAATACCTTAACCGGAAGATAAGAACAATATAATACAATCATTTTTAAAGCAGAAAATGCACAAACATATAAGAATAAAGAAACTGAGCTCAGTGAGCCAAGTTACAGAGTGGATATATATATACTTACTTCGAACTGCCGTGCCGAAGAAGCCCGAGTACTGCTATCCACTATACCGGTTGTAAGGCACGTTCCAGATATTATGACTGCGGTTTGCACTTCAAGAGAAGAGCTTAGCTATATGACGTGTCTTTTACTGTGATTTATACAACAAATTGAATAGCCTGACTATATAATGTCTCTTCTCCAATTAATTAAAAACCGACTATAGAAAGATCTCATATAAAGGTTAGGTTAGGTTATTCAATTATGGCAAAGCACACGAGGGCTATCTGCCTAAAGGGAGGGATGCCTTCGTGGAGGACTTTCTAAGGGAAACTGACTCGTATACACGTTACACATGGGGAAAACCACGAAAACGCCCATGCAGCCAGTCCGTTCGCGGGATTCGAACCTCGGTCCGAACTACCAGTGTTCAGCGTCTTTACCGCTCGGCCGCTGGTGAGCCTGATCTCATATAAAGAAAACGTTAACTATTCACGACATGTGTAAATCTTAATAATGTGCTCAGAACAAAAGTGAACGGATTATCTCACACCTTTCATTTGAACCTTTACAAACAAACAATTAAATTGTGAGATACTATGTTACATCCAGAAATACTTCACTGAATAGTTGTAAAATAAAATAAATGACAAATTGATATGATATGCAGTAAGATAAATAAGCACAGGAACATACAGTTACAAAGCAAAATTCAGATCAGCATATTCAGATATATATTTAAGGCCGAAGGTTAACCGCAGACTTACCTTACGACCAGTTTTCCTGGCAATTTGAGGACCTATTCTCTTCCAGGTTTTTCTAGAATCCATCATTCCGTGAAGAAGGATGACTGGAGGCACATTTTGTTCTCGATCACCAGGCGGAGGAAAGACATCAAATGCTAACTCCATTTCGAGAATCTAATTCAGTATGAAAAATCTGACAAAAATAAAAGTAAATCCAAGTTAATCTTTAACTGAAAGTACAGCTACAAAGGAATGACTGCAAAGAAAATGTGACGACTTTGTACAGATACTACCATCTAAGGTTATTTAACGAAAGTTACTTAAGCCAGAAGAGGCCCCACAAATTCTGAACGACTCTTTTTAATTCCTTGTACGAAGTAAAGGAAGTATTGTAATCGAGAAAAGTTTCGGGTATCATACATATTTCATCGAAAATATCCGTTTTGACGGCTATCGAATGCAATTTATCGATGTTTTTGAGTGACATCTGTATGTAAAGACAGAATAAGGGACTTCTTTTTCTCAAATCGAGTTGCAAAAAGGATTTAAAATGGATTCAGAAGAGATTTTTTTCGTGACGTGTATCTCGCATAACTCAAAAACGAGTAACCTCAGAACGTTTTAAACTGTCTATATAGGACTGTTATAACATGTTGTTGTACAACTTCCTTTTTGGTTGTAATCAGTCGAACCAAAAGTATATAAATATATATATACCCACTCAGATTGAATTAAATGATTCAATTATGTTGGTCTTATCTTCTCGGTTAAGGTTTTTATGCCTTTAGTTAATCTACATACAATAGTTGTAGAATTATCAACAATTTAAAAGTTGTTAAGTGCGGAACCCTAATTTTTTTACCATAGCAGCCATATTTGTTTGCATTTGAAACTCAGCAGAATAGTGAATTAAGTCAGACTTACTTTCTGAGGGAAACTGGCTCGTATACACGTTACACATGGGTAAAACCACGAAAACGCCCATGCAGCCAGCCCGCTCGCGGGATTCGAACCTCGGACCGAACTACCAGTGCTCAGCGTCTTTACCGCTCAGCCGCTGGTGGGCCCTATTAGTCCAAAGGCTTTGTCTCTGAAGGACCATTGTTTTCGTTTTGCGATTTTTCGTCGAAACATTTTGAATATCTGTTTCACTTTTCAAATTGTTGCCACCAAATAGTATCGCCCTGTAGTGTATTTGAAGAAATTAAATAATGAAGAATCTGCATAAATGTATGTATGTTTCTCGTATTGTGATAAAACAACGGCATCTAGAGCTATCCAATTTTGAACATTGAACCTTTCCACCCGAATATGGGCAGCTGGAAGCCTAAATTTGAAATCTGGAATTTGTTTTATTATCAATTTCATATTTTGTAAAACTTTAACGAATTTTTGATTAAGTTTACGCCTGTCGCTGGCAACAGCCTTGAGAACCTTACAGGTGACAGTGCGGTTTAGCTCTTTCATTCCCAATTTTTAGGCACAGCACACTGAGGGGACGGGTCCGAGGGTCTCCCATCCCTCTTCCCCTACCACCAACCTCTTGAGAAGACCTTCGGTTCGCCGCATATTTAGGGTGCCCACATGCCGCAAGGATACAATACATTTACAAACATCCATGCCTTCTCCAGGATTCGAACCCGGTGAAGGCAATGTAGAAAAGAAATTAAACAAACAAACAATAACAACAAACTCAAGGATTTCAAAGCGAGCAATGGCAGCGTTGTACAGAAAAAACATTTTTACCTCCAGTGCGCGAGACTGTATATCGGAAATAAAAATATATTCATTTTAAAATCATTAGTCAAAGGGGCTTTAGTCCCCGAAGGACTATTGTTTTCGTTTAGCGATTTTGCGTCGGCAACATTAAAAGTGTGAATCACTTTTCAAACTGTTGCCACCAAGTCTTGCAACCCTGTATTATATTTAAAGAAATTAAATAATGAAGAATCTGCATAAATGTATGTATATTTCTCTAAACGTGATAACGCAACGGTACCTAGAGCCATCAAATTTTGAATAACGTACGTTCCCACCCGAATATGCGCATCTGGAAGCCCGAATTCGGAATTTGTTTTATTACCTATTTCAAATTTTGTAAAACTGTAACAAATTTTTGATGAACAAACTCAAACGATTTAAAAGCGAGCAATGGCAACACTCTACGGGAAAAAAAGAAAAAAAAATTTTATCTAAAGCGCACGGAAGTATGTATCGGAAATTCTAAAGATACACTCATTTTAAAATTATTTTTATCTCCAACGCGCGGAATTGCGTATCGGAAATTCTATACTAAATTTTATGAGATATGATCATTTAAAAATTATTTTTCGATATTGCTATTGAACTGAGTTTTATGGTTTGAGTACGTAGAATATGATATTTAATAAATAAAGGTATCACACAAAATGTTAAAAAAAACGCCCCTTTGGACGTAATTTAAAATTTGAAACCTTTCAGATTTTTTTTTTATTTTTTAATTATTCTAATCATTAATTATTTTAATAATTAATTATTTAATTTTTTCAATCATTTACGATTTTATTAGTCATTTTATTTGTTTATTTACTCTTGTTCCTCTTTACTGATAGTCTTTCATAAAGCTCCGGCACTTTTAATTTTAGAAATTAAGTCCTGTCGTAACTATTCAGAGCGTCAGAAAAAGATAATTTCGAAACATGCCCGACAAACATAAGTCATATTACTTTTGGCATCCTTTCTGTCTTGCCGGAAAAGTAACACATCTCCAAAACATCGCCGTCAAGCATTTATTGTACTCAAATATCCTGGTAAAATGACAATTGCAGTTGCAGCTGAATGGTTCATCAAGA
The DNA here is from genome assembly GCA_000611955.2 of Stegodyphus mimosarum. NCBI lineage: Eukaryota > Metazoa > Arthropoda > Arachnida > Araneae > Eresidae > Stegodyphus > Stegodyphus mimosarum. The sequence goes on from KK119659.1 coordinate 169,940, forward strand.
TTTAATCGAAAGCCAAAAGAAGCAAATATTATTCGAAAGGATCACATCCTCAATGCTTCTGATAATTGTCTGCGATAACACAATCCGAAACGATTTCGTGAAGGTCACGGCGAATTATACATATGAAAGGGGAATTGGCAGAAAATAGCCCCCCTCCACATATACACATACTGTTGAAAGCTCAATTTACACATTCAACTTTACGATTTTCTGATATTTTGAGCAGAATTCGGACCAAAATTCCATTGTAAATATTATTTATATCCTGGGTACCAGCGCCTCTCTTATTTTGTTAAAACAGTTTATGAATATTCTATATAATCCGGTTACTTTCCTGTCTTCTATTTCTTCCCATTTTGCAGGCTTTCTTCTGACATTTTGCACGTTAAACATTATCTTCAAACTTTCAAAATGGAATGGATTTGGTTACTTAAAATCAACACTTTTGTAAGGTATATTATATTTTTTTTATAACAGTTCCTATCGATTCTTGTTTCCACTTAAGACTCCTTACCAGAGTGAGTTTTTACAATCGCGTTGAATGCAAATCAGTTAGAAGTAGTATTTAAAGAAAGTTTAACTTACTTCGTGAGCGATTTTTACGAGCATTTTAAGGGGTCATTCTCTCGACTTCGGGCAAATCATGCAATCTTAAAGACTGTTTATCTCCTTATTGTGATTTTTGATATACTGGAATTTACACTGCCACCTCTCAGAAAGGCAATTTCCGGTCCCCAGTAGCCTGAAAAGTCACAGCCATCTCATCGCTGTTCTTTAAAGAACATTTATTCACCATACAAATAGTGTACACAGCGATTTCTATATATTTCATGTAATTATTTTGTATTATGTGTATATATGTTACGGTGAAACACCGAAATCTGGAGAATATCGACATTCACCGGTGAATGTCAACATTCACATAGTCGCTTGGTGTATGTCCGAAATATTTTCCAAATACTCTTATTTCTGACTTACACCGGTAAATGTCGACATTCACCATGTACTAATGGTGAATGTTCAACATATAATAATAATATTATATTTTCTTCTCCGTCATTCAATCGCGAAAAAACACACGAGTACTTAAAACACATAATACATTCAAAATGGCAAAGGAAAATAATAGAAGTTAAAAAACTTACTTAATTATACAGTACGTAGTAAATGAGAAAATAAAATAATAGTAATAAAAAACTTACTAAATTATGTGATTGAAATCTAATTCATTGCAACAACTTAAAACTATTATGAGACTTTGAATTGCACGAGAGGCCCTCGCTTTTACGACTGCATTTATGGGAAACAGCCAGTCGCCTCTCTTTTCGACCTACACTAGAGCATACCTGTGATTGACGACATACACCGGTGAGGGTCCGAATGTGTAAGAATGCAATGTTATATTCGAACTTTCACCGACGTGTTTGGTGAATGTTGACATTCTCCGGTGAAAGTCGACATTCTCCAATTTCGGTCTTTCACGGTAACATATATATCTCTTCAATTAGTGCAGTAGTTGGCAAGCCACGACCCTCATGACATTGGATTCGCTGTTTTAGGCCACGACGTGCTTTAGGCTTTAGGTTACTCCCTGACCACAGATTCTTCTACAGTTCCATCCAGACTAGGCATTTTCTCACAAGAAGCAAAGGGCTGCAAAATTTATCTCACCTCAGCTTGTAAGGTTTTAGTTAAACTAACAAAGTTTTATTTTAATTTAAATCTTTCTATCTCTTCTCTGTTTCAACTTCCCGTCAGAAGAAGCGCGCGTTTTCAGCTTATGCTAATTTGAAGTACAGCCAAGTACTATTTAAACCAGAGGTAGAAACCTCTCAGGGTGAGAGAGCTTTTAGTCTCAGATCACGGTCATCCTATTCGACGTTCGCCTGACCAGCTAGCAGCTAAAATTATAAGCCATAGTGCTTACTACGTGATTGCATACTGAAATAAATTGAAGTGCGCTAGTATTAGTATTTCTTGCTACGCACCATTTAGTTAGAGGCCAACTCCGCGATTTAGCTCTGTGAGCAAGGATTTACTTAAATTTATATTTAGCTTAGTTAAAATTTATTTGATTGTTAAGTTAGGCCCAAGTGTGGTCTTTTACTTTCTGTACCCCTCCCGAGTTGGGAAGTGTGTAAATAATAGTGATTTAATAAAAGAAGATTTTAAATCCCTTTCAAGTGCAGTTATTCTCCAGCACAGTATCTACACCAGAACAAAGCTCATTTCAGCTCCCTGTTCCAGATCAGGACTTTAGGTTAAGAAGTTACTTCAAAATGTTCGCTAAACACATGCACAGAACACTCAGTCCTGACAAGCTTATATGTCATATGAAGAATATTATTTACGGACTTTCTTAGACGTTAGGCCCAATTCCGGATTCACTCAGGAATCTGGAACGAGGAGAAATAGGAATTCCCTTCTGCATGCCGGAATCAAAATATCAAATGCAATAGTATCAAAGTATCTTCGTGAAGCTAGGAATCCTGTGTAGCACGTGTTTGCCTTCGAGATAAATCACTCTTGAAGCTGTTACGCTCAGCCGTATATTACGTGCCTTTTCATATTCATCGGCTAGCTGAAATTAAGGGCCAACTACGTTAGATAATTGTGTTAGCTTCGGCTAAGTCTTTAAGTTAGTTCTAATTTAGTTATTATTTCTTATTCTGAATTTAAGCCCAAGTGGAGGCTTTGTTGTAAGCCCGAGAAAGGGGCCAACTGTTCATCTTATTTTGAGTGAAATAAAAGATAGTTAACCCTTCTTGAGTCTACGACTTTAGCTATTTGAACTCAGCGATAAGTCGCTTAACAGTTCATTAAGTTCCTCGCCGTTTGCTTTAGCCTAATGAATGGGAAACTCTACACCGTTATTCTGTTATTTCGTGTAAAAAAAGATTTGTTTAGGAAACAAACTATTTTTAATATTTACGAGAAATAAATTCTTCCTCATCCTTCTTACTTCCAAGTTTCAAGTAGTTGAGGTTATTACCCACCGCTAAAGTTTCTCTTTAGGTAAGGTAAACAAATGAATTCCGAAAAATTGGTAAAATGATTTTTGTTTTTTTTTAGTCCAAAGGGGCTTTGTCCCTGAAGGACTATTGTTTTCGTTTTGCGATTTTGCGTCGGAAACATTAAAAGTCTGTATCATTTTTCAAACTGTTGCCACAAAATACTGCAGCCCTGTATTATATTTAAAGAAATTAAATAATGAAGTATCTGCATAAATATATGTATGTTTCTCGCATTGTGATAAAAGGACGGTACCTACAGCCATCGAACTTTGAATGCCGTGATCCTGCTACGAATATAGGCATCTGGAAGCCCAAATTTGAAATTTGGAATTTGTTTTATTAACGACTAGCCGCTATGCGGCCAGCCTTCGTCTGGCTTTTAAACGTACCGGAAAAATGCTAAAGGACTGGACCTGGGACCTATGGCCGCGTAAGTTCTTCCAACTTTTTTCTCTTTGTTAAGATTCCAGCCCTCCTTTGTATACGGCCCTGATGTATCTCCAGAAAAACATATAATTCTTGAATTTTTAGCAAATTAATTGCATGAGATGTGCATTAAACATTTGTTAAAGCATAATTTATATCCCCGTTCTTAAGCACCACCATGACAACATAAAAAATTATATAAAAATTCTACAATAAAATAAAAAATTTTTAAACATTTTCTTACTCGATAGTTTGAATGATCCTTTTTCTGAAATTTTGAAATGTTATGATACTTCAGGTAATCTTCTGAGGAAATGTGTCAGCAGTCACATCGCAGCCATTTAACTTGTATAAAATATTACAATGAAATAAGCAATATCCCTTGATACAAATGTTAATTATCCTAATAAAGTAATTAAACAATTTACCGTTGCAAAAAGAAACAACTTTTCAATTTCTTAAACTTTTCAGTCTCTTAAAAACAGTAATATAAGAAATACGATGAAAAATTGTTGCCAAACCGAAATTTTTAAAAGAATAAAACTATTCAAAATGATGCAATTTCATCAAAAATCTATCGACAACAATAAGAAAGGAAAATTGTTGCCAAAACTAGATTTTAAAATATCTTGAGATGGGACAAGTGTATTCCGAAGCTGCATTTAAAAAATTTAAAAAAAATACAAAATATTATTATTTTTCCAAAATTCTTTTTTTAGAAGAAGTCGAAAGGATTAAAGTTCAACGTGTCCAAAAATCAAAGGAAAATAAACAGCACATTTTTTAAAATAAGTTTTTTTAAAAAACATTCCGCCGAAAAGGTGTTAAGCTCACCTTCCTAAATAAATTCGTATTTAATCGATTTATTGAAATACGAAATTTATTTTAAGTTCGTAAAATAGCTAAGTGTCTACGCTTCACGACGATGTAAAAATGAAATGTATAGAGTGAAATCTCGCTTTCCTGTAGCTCATTATGTCTCAAAATGACGCGATTTGGTCACAAAACATAAAATAAAAAAAAAATTCGAATTCGAATTTCGAAAAAATCGCTTCGAGGTGCACTGGCTCTTGTGTAGATACACCTATGTACCAAATTTCGTGGCCCTGGGTCTATTAGCTTACTCGCAACACGAACGAAAGACACACACACAGAGAGAGACTCTTTGTTTTATTATATGTAGAGATTTCATATTTTGTAAAACTTTAACGAATTTTTGATGAACAAACTCAAGGATTTCAAAGCGGGCGATGGCAACGTTGTACAGAAAAAAAACATTTTTATCTGCTGATCGTGAGACTGTGAGTAGGAAATTCTAAAGATATGCTCAGTTTAAAATTATTTTGCGATATTGTTCTTTAACTGAATTTTATGGTTTAAATGCGAAGAACATGATATTCAATAAATAAAAGTAACATACAAAATGTTTTAAAAACGCCCCTTTGGACGTAATTTAAAAATCTGAAACCTTTCAGATTTTATTTATTTTTTCAATTTATTTTATTTTTTAGCCCAAACAGCGTTAGCCCAGAATGGCTATTAATTTCGTTTTGGCATTTTGCGTCGATTCACTTTCTACGTTGATTCACTTTTCAAACTGTTCTTACCAAATATTACAGACCTGTGTTATATTTAAAGAAATTAAATAATAAAGAATCTGCGAATTGTATGTATGTTTCTCGCATTGTGATAAAACAACGGCTACCTAGATCCATCCAGTGTTGAATAACGTACGTTTCCATCCGAATATGGGCATCTGGAAGCCCAAAATTTGGAATTTGTTTTATTATCTATTTCATATTTTGTAATACTTTAACGAATTTCTAATTAACAAACTCAACGATTTCAAAGTGAGCTATGACAACACGGTACGAGAGGGAAAAAAATAATAATCTAAAGATATGCTCATTTTAAAATTATTTTGCGATATTGCTGTTGAATTGAATTTTATGGTTTAAGTGCGAAGAACATGATATTTAATAAAGAAAGGTAACTCACGTTAAAAAAAACGCCCCTTTAGGCGTAATGTAAAATCTGAAAGCTTTAAGATTTTATTATTCATTATATTATTTTTCATAACAAATTGCCTGAATTGCAAAACCTGATTCTATATTTTCTGACCACATTAGTAGGTCAGAAAACATAGAATAAGATTTTAATAAGATCTATTATAAGCAATCGAACTTGTTTCTAATAATATAGCAAAAATGGTTTAAAAGAATTCCTATACCAGTAAATTTGCTATAAAACTATATGTCAAAAAGATAAAAAGTTAGTAAAATATGCAGAAGTATATAACTTATAATTCATAAAATCATGTATTGAATTTATAAATTTTTGTATTTACTTGTACGAAGCAAAGGAAGTATTGCCATCGCGAAAAATATCAGGTATCATATTTCAATGAAAATAAAGCTTCGAATCCATTTTAAAGATGTTTTTTCATGACATCTGTACACTCAACAGCGTAAAGGACTCTTTTTTTTTTCAAAACGGATTGTAAAATGTATTTAAAATGCATTTTTCGAGTTATGTATAATGCAAACGTACGTACGCACGTTCTTTTTTACACCAGTGCTTCCCAATCTTTTCCATGCCACGGCACACTTCAAAAGCCTAAATAATTTCAGGGCGCAGCTTATAAGCATAAATAATATCACAACACGCTATATGAAAGACCATGTTTCTGCTGATATGGTTAATTTCTTCTTTTTCATACTGTGGATTCAGTTTATAAGATCTTATTTTCGAATATCTTTGCATTTTAATCCATAAACATTACAGCTACACAGTAGTTTTCAAATAACTCTTCTTATGCAATCATAAGCACAAAATAAACGAAACAAAAGGATGAAAATATCTAATGTTTACATCCTCCGTGATTGACATTTAATGTAGTTTTTATATCGCATGAGCTAAATTGCCAAGCTTGATTGGGCGAAATTGTGATTAAATTTTTAGAAGACTTCTTTTATAAAGATGACATAAAAATACAAAATAAAATTAATTATACAAATAAGAATTACTGACATATTATAAATATGCTAATAATAATAATTTAATGGCAAAGTAATCATTCTAACTATTAATCTAAATATCTGCAACTTACTTTTGCCACAGTTTAATACATATAATAACTTCTTATTTCAGCGAGATCCTTGAGGTTATTTCTGTGAACATATATTTTTACTTCCTTGTACAAAGTAAAGGAAGTATTGTAATCGCGAAACTTTCGAGTATCATATTTCAACGAAAATATCCATTTTGACCCCTACCGAATACAATTTATCGATGTTTTTGCGTGACATCTGTACGTAAGGACAGAATAAAGAACTTCTTTTTCCCAAATCGAGTTGCAAAAAGGATTTAAAATGGATTCAGAAGAGATTTTTTTCGTGACGTGTATCTCGCATAACTCAAAAACGAGTAGCCTCAGAACGTTTGAAAGTGTGTATATAGGACTCTTATAACATGCAGTTGTACAACTCCCTTTTTGGTTGCAATCGGCCGCACCAAAAGTATGCTCTTTGTGTATTATATCTCCACGAAACTTTGTAGTTTTGTCGCCAATTTAGGCTAAACTTTCTTCAATAGAAAAGTACTTATTACGACAACCCTTTTTGCTTCCATCTCTTTATACCTACTTGCATTCCAGTCATTTGGTTTTTAAAATTTCGAAGGCAAGTTGGTTAATTTTTGCTTACTAGTTTGTTTTTTTACTACAGTTTCTAACTTTAATTTTATGGATTATTTTTTATAATCTTCTTATGATTTTTTTAAATTTATTCTTGAATCTACTTTTGTTTTTACTTCTGTTTTTTAAATGAAAAGAGAGTGTAGGGGATATTTCTTCTAAAGTAAGCGTCTCGTTCAGATTAATTGTGTTCTTAGTGAAAAAATTTTAATCTTAAAGATTATTTGCTTTTTAACAGGATTCTTTCGGTTTAGTGACTAATATCTTTATTTTGATTGAGTATCAATTAGTGATTTGAATCCAGCAAATAATTTGATGCTTACTTGGAAGTAAGATGAAACACTCTCTCTTATTTTAGTTACTTTTAATGAATGGTAGATTGGTTTATCCCCTTGATAATGCGATGAAGATGCTTTCAATAACAGTAACTGGTTTTTCAATAATTAAAAAGTTTACTTTTAATTTTGGCATTTTTGCGATTTAGTTTTTCCTTTGCTGTGTTCAAAGCTAGGAGGACTAAAAATTATACAAATTTTTTTTTTTAATTCTGAAAAATATCTTTTCGGTGATGTTTTTAAATTAAATTTCCATTGCTTGGAGATGTAATATGGAGAGTTTTCTTTTTATAATTTATATATATATATATATATACCCACTCAGATTGAATTGAATGATTGAATTATTTTGGTCTTATCTTCTCGGTTAAGGTTTTTATGACTTTAATTAATCTGCGTGCAATACTTGTAGAATTATCAACAATTTAAAAGTTTTTTTTAAGTGCGGAAGTCTAATTTTTTTACCATAGTAGTCATATTTGTTTACATTAGAAACTCAGCAGAATAGTGAATTAAGTCACTTTCTGCACCTTCAGTGTCTGTTTGCCAAGTGAGACCAAAAGTAAAACTTTCAGTTTAATGCACCGAATAATCTGCCTTCTTGCCCGCTGGCCGAATTGCTTGGTTTTGCGTAGAAACTCTAATTTTAATTGTAAAAATTGTTTTTCTAATTACTTTAACTGTATTTAGAGTTTTATATCTTTCTATATTTTTCAATTTTTAATAAAGATGTTTGAAGATTTTATCTATGTGTCGCGAAGTGAGAACTGAATTAACTGAATGAAATTATATCTCTAATGTAATTTGAGGAAATAAGTTTAAATGAAATGCAGAAAAAAATGCGTATTATTTAATATTCCGTACAAGGAAGTCATGTGGTGTCTGAATCAGATATTTTACGATGGGTAAAAAAAAAAGAAAAGGTTTCCATACGGAAGCCAGAACGCAAATAAATGTATTAGCATTATTTCTAATCCTTGCTTCATACCTGAAGCAACTACTGAAATATGCTTAATTTGAGTCCTTAAAAAAACTGTACGTTTTTACAAAGCATGGAAATTTTTTTTAATTGAAATATTTAGGAGATACTGCAAAGCATCATGCAAAAGATATTTCCATATGCAATATGCTAATTAACCCTGATGTTTTCTAAAACTGATCCGCAATAAATTTTCGAAACTGCATTATACGCAAGCGTCACGAAGATATTTGATTGCAACAATTTTTTTATTCTAACTTTTACATAATCGCCTTAGCCGCCAGACGATATAGTGGTTAGGAGAGCTTAATAATTTCTTTAACTTTAATTCAGGAATTTAAACTGGATTTATTCCTTAATTTGTTAAAGTATATACGAATAGATCGTATGCTAAGTACTCAATTGCTTTTATTCCTCAGAAGTATGATCAACAAACATTCAGTTAATATTATCTTGTAATTTTTCCTGCTTTGTAATATTTCTTAAACGAAACTTTCGGTAGTTTATAATAGATATTTACACTCTTAAGTAATGAAGCAACTTACAACCTAACAAGTTTTAAAACGTCGAACTGTTTATGCCGTATTTATCTTCTTTTCAAATTGCAACATATTCTCTTCTGGGCATGCGCAGTATGCGAAATTCGTTTAACATTGATCAATTGAATGTGCGGTCTGCCATTACGCCTCTGGAGCTAAACCGCTTGCATAAAAGAAAGATCATGCGTAAATTTAAAGACAATTCAGGAATAAGTGCACTTCAAATCGCAGCTGACTTCAACACTGATTTCTACGCTAAAGTGGCACCAGAAATGTCATTAAAAAGTGCAAGTTACAGCGGACATGAAGCCCATAAGAAGTCTTTTCGAAGTCTCTATAATAGAAAAGAACCGTCGAGTTTGCAAAGTATGTAAGTAAACCTTTTTCTTTCTGAGATTAGGCCCTTTTGAGTGATGAACCAAAATTTAATACCCGCAGATCAGATGTTCCAGTTATGGTCTGGAGAAACCAAATCAATAAATGCTAACTAAGAATTTATGTGGAACTGTCAAACACGCTATCGGAGGCGTCATGGCTCGGGTGTATATGAGCGCTGTTGTCGGCAGCAGTTTACAGTTTATAGAAGAAAAAAAGGATTGATACATATAATCTTGACATTCGAAAGCAAGATGTCTCAACCAGCGCATAAAATTTTTCCTTTGGAAGTACATTCACTTTCCAGTAGGATAAAGATCCTAAACACACTTCCATGGTTTAACAAGAATGGTGCCTCTAGCGATTTAAACAGCATCTTCATAAGCCACCTCAGACTCCATATTTAAACCATCGAATATTTATAGAAAGAAATCCGTCATAATATATGACAATAAGAACAAGATTGAACTAAAAATGCCATTTGGTAAACGTTTCACCTGAAACAACAAAACAAAACTCGTGGGAGTCATGTCACAGCGTATTAAAGAACTAACAAAGGCCAAAGAAGAACCTACCGACCATTAAATACAGTGTCTCACAAAAGTGATGGGACACTCGTGCTTTACAAAAGGAAACTGTAGTAAAATAAATTAAAAAAACATGTAAAAAGTTTTTGTGGGTGTGTTTCATACTTAAATTTAATAACAATTATTACATAACATACATTTTCTCAAAATATTAAAATATTAATTTAATAAAAATACAATTGTTTAAAACGGAGCAAAAAAATGGCTCACATAAGTGATGGGACACTTACATTTCCATCAAATATTTATCCAAAAAGTTTACTTTTTAAAAGGTTTTAATATTTTGTTGGATTTCCTTTTACTTTTAAAACATGATTTAATCTTCTTGGGATGAATTCGACTCATTTTTTTTTATTTCTGGAGTGATTTTACCCCATTCTTCTTGAAGCACCGATTTTAATTGTTGCTTTGAAGAAATGGTGTGTTTGCGAATTCTTGCCAAATATTCTCTATGGGATTTAAGTCTACTGGAGATCATTACTGGAGATTGTGGTGGTGTTTTTATTATTTCAGGACAGTTATACAGCAGCCAGACTCTAACGTTCAAAGCAGTGTGCTTGGGGTCATTGTCCTGGTAGAATTTAATATGAAAGTAGTGTGAAAGTGCCGGTTCACGGCCAGGAGGCGGATTGCGGATGAGCCCGAAAGCAGG
>KK119660.1:0-10894 GCA_000611955.2 Stegodyphus mimosarum
CGGGAGCTCCCTCAACTCCCGCTCCCTGTGCTCCCGATCCAGAACTCTCATTTTCCTCTACTGTTGGGAAAGAAGCAATAGATATCCACCTACTACTTGTAAGCTCTTATGTTCCTTCTGCTTTTTAAAAATACAGTATTAGTTAAGATTTTATGTATTTACTCACTTTTCACCATTATATATGAAAATGGTACTTTTTCCCTTGTGACCGCACTACTGTACACTGATGACTATTCGGCCCACTTCAAATACACAATTTGGCATGTGTGATGTAAGCAGACAGAAGACAAAGTTAAGCTTGCGGCATATTGTTCGTGAGTAACCGAGTCTTTAGGATCTGAACAGACTTTCAGGATATAAATAATTAGACAATTACATGACTAGACATTCGACAAGTAACTAAATAAAACAGAGAAACAAAAGCAAGTTGATTCTGAACTTAATAAAATCATAAGAAGTTTATTCAGAGAAAAGGTCACGTAGGTTACTTTGTTGTAGATTATTGACACAGACAAATTAGCGGCCTGAAAGGAATAAGAGAGTTCAGTCACATCTCCTTGAACGATTAAAAGATAAAAAAAGTGTTCTCATTAAAACATTAATTACTTTATCTTCATTAGGCTCTAATTTGATGAACTTTTTAAAGCAGTTCCAGTTTCTTTTGTAAACTGCTGAAGGTTTTTGTCATTTGGAACAAAGTAGAATGTGATGTAAATGGGATTGTTGTTGCGAAGATGTGATTGTATATCATCATTTAAATGACAGGAAAAAAAAACACGACTGTAGCAGTTTGATGCTTTTGTTATTAGTATTAAAATTGTTTTAAATAACTTTAAGAACAGAAGGAAAATAAATATCGTTAGTAAAATGTGGCTATTCTCAAATAGTTTGGTTTGGTTTACTGGATTACGGCAAAACACAAGGAAAACTATCTGCCTAAAGAGAGATATGCCTCTCGGAGGATTTTCTAAGAGAAGCTCATATACATGCTGTAATGGAGAAAGCCTCGGAAACGGCCATGCAGCAAACCCTTTCGAATCTTTCATCAGACTACCTGTATCAATCGCTTAGGCGCTGATGGGACGCTGTTCTCGAATACGGCGTGGAAGTGTGTTGTGCTGTGACTTATCTCATTTGTCTGGCAGTAACACCAGAGCAAAGTTACGAAATTCATCGTTTCAAGGAAAGCAAAATTGCGCCTGCCTTTGAGAAGAGTCTTCAGCACCATACAGGTGGCAGTAGGACTTCGCTCAGTTCCACGCCCAGTTTTGAAGCAGAACACCCTGAGGGAACAGTCCGAGGGTCTCCCACCCCTCTTTTCCTACCACAACCTCTCAAGAGAACTTTCGACCCGCCGCATATTTAGAGTGCCTCCATGCCGCACAGACACTATACATTTACAAACATCTATGCCTTCTTCTGGTTTCAAACCTGGGCCTTTCAGTATCGCAGTAGGCTCCCTTAACCACTATATAGGCGTGGACGTTTACAACTGTAGAAATATTGCGCAGTAGCAGAACTTTAATCTGGAAATAATCGCGAGAGGTTGGTGTTAAGTGAAAAGGACTAGACCCCTTGGTTCTAATTTTAAAAATATTTCTGTCAAAATAAATGTGCAGTCTTCGTTTGTTTACCGTAACTAAACAATCCAATCCAGGAAAAATAGGATACCGGTCTTAATTTCCTTATGTAAAAAGAGTATATTTCCATCTATATGTTCCTTAAAAAATTAGTTAGAATGTTTTATGAAAGTGCTCTGGTGCACTGTCTGAATAAAAAGGCATTTTGAAAGGAAAAAATCGCTTTTTATGTTATTTTTGCAAAGTTTCAATTAGTAAACTATCCAGAAAGTTTTAATTAATTAAAAAAATTCATAAATTTATGAAAAAAAATTGTCAGGGTAGGAGAGACAGAGGCTTATAGTTGTAATAATTTTTGGAAAAATATTTATATATATTTTTTAAATATCAACGATCACTTGATGATAACTGCTGTTTTTCATAGCATAACTATCATTTTATCGCATTTTCAAAGCAAACGTTTGACAATTTTATTCGTTTTAGCGCAAAATATATTTTACCAAAATTATTAGTCTGTTGCAATTTTAGATCTGGGACAAACAGTAATAATAAAAATGACCTTGTTTAAAACACATTTGGTGATCATTATTACCTGATATAGTGACACTGAGTGATATCACGTGGTTTACAGTAAAACAAAGATAAAATTATTCAACCAGTCAACATAAAAGTCAGCTTTCCTCAGAATTTCTGTCAGCACAAACAAATGACAGATTGTTTCCCCTCACGCATTTAGCCTGCATCCACATTTTGCAAATTAAGCACTGCGCCCATACTTCTTGATCAAAGTTGTAGTAAGCATCTTCGCAAGTGAAACAAAATCGCTTTTCTGTTTCAGAATCTGTATCTGCGCTCAAATTCCTCTTCATCGCCTATTTTATCTCATTTTTTTCTTTTCGTGTGTGTGTGTTTTTTTCCCCTCTTTAATCTTTCATTTTCCTTCTTCTTTTCTTTTTCTTTTTTGGTTCCTTTTTAACTATATCTATAAGATATTTCTCTGGCCTTCTTAGCATGCCTTCGTGGTGTAATAATGGTCAGCACACTCAGCGCGTATTCGAGAGGTACGAGGTTCGAGTCCCGAAGTGAGAGCATTGCTCGTTCTTCCCATCTACTACTACTAAATATTCTAATGTCTCTACAGTGGCGCCCAAACTAAAAAGGTGGTGGATGATGATTCTCCACCAGCAGGATTTGCCAACTGGGTCCCTAATCCCCAGTCGCTCTTAAAATGGGGAAGTATATAGGTATTTTGCCCGACTTCTTAGCATGCCTTGGTGGTGTAACGGTCAGCCCCCTCGGCGCGTATTCGAGAGATCCGAGGTTCGACTCCCGGCGAGAGCATTGTTCATTTTTCATGTTTCCTGATTCGAAATCACCTAATAGCTCTACGTCTCTTAGGTGTGTCCGTCAGGATTTAAGATTTCCTTTTGTTTCGGTCTCTGTTAGACTGCTTCTGAGGTGAAGCATTAAGGAGAGGATGAAATTTGTGATTTGAAGATGAAAAGTGGATTTATATATTTTGGGAAAGAAACTAAACAGAAAAGGTAATTTGCATATTAACATTCAAAGAAGAAAGTCTGAGTATAGAAATCAATATCTCCGGGTAAGTTGTACGTATTACAACTTGGGCCTAGATTTTGTTACTATTTGCCTCATCGTACTACTTACGGAGATTTTAATGATTTAAAAAAAATACTGTTATCAGTATAAAAGGTTATAGCCGCATTTTGAAACTTAATTTATAGACCAAATAAAGAGGTAAAAGCAATTACTTAACTTGAAGTCAAAATTTACGAAAAATTCTTCGCATTAACTAGCTAATATGGAGCACGTTCACGTAACCCACTTCGGAGCACTGATTGAACTTATATAAAAAGGCCTATCATAAAAATTACGTTTAGTGAAAATTCTGATAAAAAATTTTAAAAAACACTGCATAACATGCGTGTTACTACTTATTCCTGTTACTACTAGCGAATAGTATCTCGACGAATAGTATTTCAAAAGTCCAGCAAAAGTTTGTTTTATCCTAGATTGAAAAACTGATTATCAAAAACCTTTTTCCTAAATTGCTTTCAAAATCTTGATTGGCAATAGTTATGGGAAAAAATAATAAATATCTGAAAGCTTTCGAATTTTGTATCAAGTCCAAAGAGGCCTCTTTTTTTCATTCATACACACATACACGTTTTGAGAGCATTTGGGCTAATGCTCCTTTGAGCTAAAAATATTTAAAAACAGCATATCTTTAGACTTTTCCACAGACAGTCTCGCGCGCTGGATATAAAGATGTTTTATTTCGTAATGTGTTGCCGCTGCTCGCTTTGAAATCGTCGAGTTTGTTAATCAAAAATGCGTTAAACATTTTACAAAATACGAAACAGAGTGTGTTAATCAAAAATTCGGTAAAATGTTACAAAATATGAAATCGATAATAAAACAAATTTCAAATTCCAAATTAGGGTTTCCAAATGCCCATATTCTGGTGGAAATGTAAGTTATTCAAAATTGGATGGCTCTAGGTACCGTTATTTTAGCACAATGCGAGAAACATACATACATTAATGCAGATTCTTCATTATTTAATTTCTTTAAATATAATACAGGGCTGTAACATTTGGTGGCAACAGTTTGGAAAGTGAATCAACGCAGAAAGTGAGTCGGCGCAAATGCCAAAAGGAAATTAATAGCCCTTCTGAGCTAACGCTGCTTTGGGCTAAAAATAAAATAAAATAAATAAAAAAAAAAAAAAAAAATCTGAAAAGATTCAGATTTTAGATTACGTCCAAAGGGATCTTGCTTAATAATATGAAAACTTGCCGAACGAAGCAAACATTAAACTAAACCTAATACGTACACAAAAACAAACCCAATATAATTCCAATAGTCAACCCAATACAATTCTATTAATCCATCCAGTACAGACCCGATAACCAACATAATACAATTCCAAAAATTCCAATAGCCAACCCTATGCAACTTCAATTACCAACAAAGAAACATTAGCACTAAATTGAAAAGTGAATCGGACATTTTTGTGAAACGACGCAAAACGCCCAAACGAAAGTAATAGTCCTTCGGGACTAAATCCCTTTGGACTAATAAAAAACAGTCAAGACTCAAAATTAGAGCTTCGAGTGGCAGATGTTCGAATGCAGGATTACGTGTATTTAACATCAGGTGTCTTTAAGCACCGCCATTTTGCAACACTGAAAAAAACACGCATACATATATACAGATTCTTCATTACTTAATAATAGGGATTTTAGCCTTTTTGAAACCAATATTAACAGCTGCACTTCAAAATAAATTTGTAGTTCGATTAATTAATGAATGAATTAAAAACCTAAATTAACTTCAAAAATACATTGAAATTCCGCAGAATTTCCGTGCAGTAAGTAAGGACTGAAACATTAAACAAAAATGAATTTTAAAGGGCAAAATATCTTAATATTAAAATTATTTTCACTTCACGATCTTCACAGATGGTCGCTTCACGAAATCGACTGTTACCGGAATGTTGATTAATCATCAGTATTTTAACCACACACATCGTGATTAATCATCGACATTTTAGCCAATGCAACTGCGCAATTTTTGACATTACGTATTTTCTCCGCACAGCACATTCCGTCGTTGGCCAATGGCCTTTACATACTTTTTGTTTCGTGTAATCGAATTCTTTATCACAGTGTTTCGTCGCCTAATCTGCATGTTTACAATGTACGTTGTTGTGACTCATTTTAGTCAATAATAGTTCCACTTGATTCTCCCGCGAACCTTGACATTGTGCGGAGATCTCATTGGATAAAATCTTTCTACTTTGAAAGAAATCCTATTTGGCGACTTTATGATTCATTTGGCGGTACTGCTTAAAACATATGTAACATTTTCAAACTTCGGCTGCTATTTGCGACTTAGAAAACGGTTATAAAATGCAAAGGTAAAGATAAAGAATATCTTAGGTGAGTTTCGTTGGAATTTCTTAGATGTATTGTATACACAATTTGGAAAAAAAATTATCTTTTTTATGTATATTTATGATGAAAAATGGCTTTTTTAAATTTAGTAAAAATAATAAATAAAAGTAGACGTAACGGAAAATACAAGAAGATATTTTAAATCTTGACTAAAAATACGACTTGCACTTTGAATACATAAATACTGTAATATTGTATGTATTGATGATCGCAGTTGTGAAATGAAATATAGAAAAGAAGAAACTCTCTTCTGAATCCATTTGAAATCCTTTAAAAAAAATCTGAAGATTTTCAGATTTTGTATTACGCTCAAAGAGGCTTTTTCTTATGTTTTGTGTGCTACTTTTATTTATTAAATATCATGTTCTTCGCACTCAAATTCAAAATACAGAGAAACTAATTCGATCTCACAGCGAATTCGCTACAATCAGTAACAGCATTAAGTAAACAATGCAGTTCGCTTAAAACAACAGCAACTGAGCTGACGTGTTTTAATTAGGCTTTTACAAGCTTTTTAATTATCCACGAGAACATTCTGGTAAAATATATTTTCTCGATGGCAACCGCAATTACGAGATATTTATTTATTAAATATTAAATGCACGCGCTCTTGTATTTTTACTTTTCCAAATTCGTCACGCGCTGCGTTGCACGGGAAAATAAAACAATTTTAATCGCAATTCTAAATAAATAGTTAAATAAATACAAAGTCCGTAAATATACTTTTATTTATAAATAACTGAATGAAAACCGCTGTAAATGATAACTATTTAATAATAATCTTTTTGCCACTTAGAAATACCAAAATGTTATTAAAAAGAATTTTTCTCATTCTTTCATAATGGTAAACAATATATTCTTACTATTTGATATATACCTTAAAACAGCCTCACGGTATACAACAATTCATCTGTCCGGAATAATCTTTTTTAAACTTTTTTCCCTTTCTTCCGTAATGGAAAAAATATTTGTGACGATTTTAAGCTAATTACTTTATGCAGTTATTTATTAGAAAAAGTAGATTATTTTATTTATTTAATATTTTGACTTGTATTTCTGATAAGATATAAATCCTTATCAGTTCCAAGACCAGTAAGACACATGAGTAACATGTTGATTTTATCAGAGAACAAATAGACATTTTAACTTGGGAATAAATTGAGGGAATTACTTTTCTAGAAGATGTACAATTTGAGCTGATTTTCGTTTATCTGACTATATTTCTGCGCATTGGTAATCTGTTTACTATAATTTTTCTCAAAATGATATATACCATAGATTCTTATATTTAATTTTCAACTAAACATTTTAAATCATCCGCGTTTTTCTATTCCCGTTGACTTAAAGATCATATCGGTTACTTTATTTTAAAATGTGGAAGTTTCAAAATGCAATTTTAAACAGTAACTTTGTTTATTAGCGTTGCCATTGCTGAAAAAAAAATTGTCTGCTGTTCAGATTATTGTTAGAAGTAGATTTTGCTGTTGAAATATTACTTGGAGCAAAGGAAAAGGCGTATTCATTGCAGTGAATTTAACTATAAAGGATATAAATCCGAATTTTGAAATAAAATTTTTGCTAGCAAATAAAGAACAGATGATGACTATAATTATATCCAAATGAAACTGACTTCATTGCTGTTATTACTATTATTATAAACATTATAAAATTTGACTATTATTAATTTTTTCAAGTCAGGCCTTGCAGAGAAAAATTCCTTTCTAATCCTTTGCACTTCGAAGTATGATTTAGAATAAAATACGGCTATCTGCAGTGGTGTGTAAAAGGTTAAAATAGTGAAAGCTTTACAAACTGATGATAAAATAAACGCTAATAGTATACACTGAAGAGTTTTAGAAAATTACTTGTCAAGAGAAATTTTGTAAATATAGCAGCTTAACTTCGCTTTTCTTACTAAATGTTGCAGATTTTACAGAGATAGTTAACAAGATGGATAGATTCTAAAAACTATATAAAGGTAATAATTGTGTCAGAAATATAGAGAAAATATAATAGAATCAAGATAATCAAGACAATTAATTGAAAAAAAGCCTCAGGATGTCCAAGTTTCAATTCTTGAAATTAAATCTATAAAATATCTGTCAAAAAATAATATTTATAATAACGGGAAAACATTAGCCAGTCAAAACATTAAACGACTCAACCAATTCTTTCAGAAATTCAATTTTCTAAATTTAACTGAAAAAATGTTTTAAATCTTGCTATATTCGGAAGAATTTTTACAAGTAGTGTCCGAAGTATACAAAAGGTTACATAGTAATCTTTTAAAACACGGTATGGAATTCGAATCTTGATTTTTTTCCCTTTATTTCTGAGAGAAATGTAATTCATCAAAGCTGTGAAATTGTGGGCCGCTGATTTGGTGTAAGGTTTTTCCATTACTCTTGCGACATTTCAAACCCTTATTTTTTTCTTTCCTACCTATTCTTTTCTTCCAAGTCTCTTTTTTGCCGCAAGGATACGCAAAGAGCATCCAAATAAGAACGAGTTAAAAATGAGAAGTTATACTGGCGCTGAAATGGTGTTGTTGCAGAGTGATCTGTTAATTAGCTTTTATGCCGAGCCTTTAGTTAGCTCTATATTGAATTAACTATTGCAGTTGATTCATTTATAAAATCTCTATTTTTATGATAAAGAGAACTTAATCTTGATTTACTTGAGTTAGCAAAATTTTAGGAGACAGCTTTTAAATAGGAATTCGGGCTTCGAAATGTTTGTTTCTGCTGCTTAATTTTTTAATTAATGTAAGTTTGTTTTTGCTGCTGAATTATTAACTGTTTTATAATAGTTTATAAGTTAGCCTGGTTTAACCTCAAGTTTTATGTTTATAACCCAATGTGTGCAAACAAATTTGAGATTTCAGTTTTATTTTCTTACTACATTTATTTTGCAAAATAAATTTTAAGTTTCAGTAAAGAAGGTGTTGTATTTTTAAAGATTTTTTACGAGGAAAGAAGAAATTTTAAGTAACTATTCTCCTGTGTATTAGTTTGATATGCTGAAGATATTATGTAGAAATGACTGAAAATTAATTTAATGTATTGAAATATTAGACTGAAAATGGAAATGGGTGTGGTTTTCAGGGAAGGGCATTTTAAAAGGAGAATCATTGAAAGGGTTAGATTGACTAACTCAACTTTTTAGCAGGATGCACATGCACTTTGGTTCAGTAAACCAGAAAATAAAAGCTATTGCTTATTCAACACGAATTAATTTTTTAAATTCTTGAATGATTTAATGATACAGCTTTTGAATTTATGAATATCATATTTTAAAAACGATAAAAAATGTAAAACTTAAAAAATTGTCTGTTGACGGCAACCTTTAGTTCTTCCACGCAAAAAAAACAAACGTCCGCGCAAAAATATATGGAAATGTTTTGTTTGCAAAATTAATTCTAACATAATTTCATAAAATATTGATTTTATCAGCATTTTCGGTTAGGTTAACTACATGGTGTCATTTTGCAACTGATAAATTTATTTTTGTCTAATAAATAGCATAAAAACAGGTTTCAGCTTTTTATCGAATATGTACTTGTGTTCTACATTTGTGCAGCACTGCAGTCAAAATTATAGGATTCGTCAATATAGAAATGCGAGATATTATTTTGTAACGTAGCATATCGTTGCAATGGCAGATAATTATTTTAATTTTATATCTAATTAAGTAAATTTCGTCACAAACAATCCTTCATTCTTAACCAATGACCGAACAGATAAAAGTGTTGAACACGGGTAGCTTGTTGTGGGCTTCATTTCCGGTGAATAAGCTGGTCGCATGGTGTTTTTACGGTTTTCTTAATGTGAAATGGGAATATATTTTAGATTTCCTTAGAAAGTCCTCCATGTCCTTGCAAATAACTGCAAGATAGAAAACTTGCATATTTCGCCGTAATCAATAAATTAAGCATTGCTATGACTATTAATCCGCTTGAACAGTTCATAAGGTATTTTCTTCCTCATTTCTGCATACCTTCGGGCTGTAATTGGAAGCATACTCAACATATATTCGAGAGGTCCAGAGTTAGAGGCCCGATAAGGCCATAGCACATTTTTCTGGTCTCATGCTTAAAAAAAAAAAACTTCTTCCTTTTCGCATGCCCTTTTGTTGTAACTGGAGGCATACTGAACACGTATTGGAAAGGTCTGGGGTTCGATTGCCGGTTAGGGCACTAACCATTTTTCTTGTTTCGTGCTTTAAAAAAAAAATGATTCTACGACCTATGCTTCTTTTTAGAAACAGTTGTAAAGTATAATTGATTATTTTACTTATATTTCAAATATTATTATACAGTTCATTCAATTCAATTATTATGAAGTCTTCTAAATAATCTTTTTCAGTTAAAATATAACACAGTAATTATTAGTTATTATAAAGATGTTTTGGAGAACTACGTTTGCTTTAAATTCTGTAATACGAAAGTAATAGAAAATGAAAATAATTTAAACAAGAATTTCAAATAATTACTTGTCAGTTACTTGATGACAATCCACCATTTATGAATGGATTTTGCAATTTTTAGTCAAAACATTTAATTTGATGTGTATCTTCCCAAATGGTAACATCCCTAAAACAACATGAAATTTTATTTTATCTCTGCTATAATTATATCTTTATTATAATTAATTAAGAATGGACTGAAAAAGTAAACGATTAAAGGTAAAAAAAATCTAATAAATAAAAACTTAATAAAATACTTGGTCTCTAGTTACATGTTCGCAGAATAGGGAAATTAATCAGTAAATTAATTGAATTTAAATATAAATTTAAAAAATATAATAAAATAAAACTAAATTGAAGCTAAATTAAACGTTTCCTTCAAGTTAAATTTAAATAGTAAATTTTAAATACATTAGTTATCATTAAATGTATTTAAACAAACTTGCAAATTAAAAATTTAAAAATTGTTTTAATTTGTGTCTAGATTTAAATTCTAACGAGAATCTTAGCCAGATCTGAATTTGTGCTGACTAGAAATTTCTTTTTTCCGTTACTTTCGTCAAAGAAAGAATCAAAGTTTGCCTTGCATTTTCTTGTAACAACTCTGTGTTTTAACAATACGTAACAGCAAAATGTAATACCCATTTAAATCTTCTTGTAAACTACGCGTCTATATACGTATTCTAAGTTCTGTTTAACAAGTAATATATCCTTTTTCTATCTGGGCATGAAATACTAGTGGTATAAGAATGACAGCGGACACTTCTCAAAAGTAGCCAACAGCATAGTTTTGGCTCTTTTCGTCCACATGTCGAACATTTCATTTGGCGAGCTTTTCTTGGTCTTCTTTTCGGCAACCCTTGAAGTTTC
>KK119660.1:11990-48799 GCA_000611955.2 Stegodyphus mimosarum
GATTATTTGGAAGATGTAATTTTGGAAAAAGAAATGTATCTTAATGCCAGCTTAAATTAAATTTTGACCAATTTCCGTTATCTAACATATTTGAAAAGATTCGAACTTCAAAATTCCAACTGCTGCAGTACCCTTGGCGCTGCACGCCAGTTTCTCGAAGTTTACTCTTTGACCCAAGGAGTCAGAAATGTGTATTGTCTTGTTGAAAGTTTGATAAAAAAAAATTTTGAATTTGAAATTGGAAAAGAAAACTACATCTGAAATTAGCGGTGTTTATCAGTTCGAATAGCAGATCTTTTGGGATTACTCTTTGATTGTTGTTTGTATTTACTGTTTATTTTCTTTTTTTTATGTGTTTTCTCCTTGGACCAGTTCGTTTATAACCTTATAACGAGTTTATTACTTGTTAGGTGGACCGGGCTCTGCTCGTATTATTGCTATTATTACAGTGTTCTGATAACAATTAAAATTGTTGATAAATTAACGTAAAAAATTATTTGATGCTAAAATCGTAATTTTTTATATCCTTCACGATTCCTGAACAAAAGCACTTATAAAAATGTTATTTAAATTATTTATTTTTTTTTTAATTTTACGTAGTAATTCTTATATTGCAACTGCTAATTGAGCAGAACTGGATATTAAAATAATTTGTTTTAAAGGAAAATAATGTAGAAATAGTTTACAAATGGTGTCCTTAATGTAATTGAAAAAATATGTGTGAGGTGTAAATGTGGATAGATGAGAATAAGTCGCAAAAAAACTATATGAAATCCTTTGCTAGATAATTAGTATCAGTTTAGTCTAACTTTCCCCTTACTAACTGATATTTACATGGAAAAGTAAAGAAATAAAAATTACAGACTTTAACTGAAAATTCAGGTTAAGCAGTTAATGTTTGGTGAGAAAAGAAGTGCTATATAAATGATATTTTAGTAGCAATATATTTAGAGTTAATATTATCACTTTTACCGATTAAGTTGTTATTTTTAACTACATCTTGTTGCTTCCAAACTTGCATGGTGACAATATTTATATATGCATTAATCATAATTCATTTATCTACTTGTGAATGATTTTATTTTTTAAAATAAGCTGCAATTTTTATATATGGTTATAAAATATGTAAAGAGTATGAGCAAAAGGCAGAATTAGAAGTTTTGTAAATCGAATTGTAAATCGCCTTGTTCAAATTGACCACACTTTCCTACTGTTTGCAAAAACATGTAAGGCTATATTTTATGTTTAGTAAAAAAGGGTTTAATTTATGTTTGCTTTATATAAGTTTATAAATAAATGTTTTATAATTTCTGTTATTAATCTTCGTTTTATAGCACATTTTAATATGATATTTTTTCATTTTTGTAATTAGTGTAAGGACTTTTAATGTTGTTAGATGCCTACGTTTATGTAGAACAAACATGATGAGTATGAACAAAATGTATGTGGCACTAAATTGTGGATGAATAAATTTAATAAGCAAAATCTTACATAAACTGCTAGATAAATTTTAATAAGCAGAATCTTACATAAGCAAAATCTGAATAATTTCTAGTCATTATTAATTAATTAGAAGAAAATTAGTCTGCATTTTCTCATCAGAAACCAAAAAAAAAAAAATTCATAAAAAAATTGAAATCGAGATAGCGTGGAATATTCCCAGTTATTTTAAAATAGAATTTGGCGCCGTTGCTGAGTACATGTGTTTTGCAATTTTTTTCGTAAGCAGGATTTTTTTTTGATTCCAAGTGACAGTTATCACTAAAGCTTCATTTATCAGAAAAATATCTAATCTTAGTATTTAAGAATTCGCTCCTTTAAAAAAACTTTTTTTTATCTGAATTTTTTTCCACTATGAAGCGAAAAGAGCAGTTATCGCGTTTTGGCGGTTGAACCGGGCGGTTATTTTTGGCGTTTGCCGCATATCCAATTAAAATTACGAAGAATAGTTTTTCTTTTCTCTTTTTTAGTATTTGTATTTTATTATAACACTGTTAAAAATTTTATGATTCGAAATTAGATATAAAAAATTATGACGCAGTAATCATTTTTGATTTAATTAGGTATTTCTGCGTTAATAATACGGCGATAATAGCATGGCTATTATTAATGAGCATACAAAGTTCCTATTATTTAAATTTTGGGGATTTAAAAATACGCTCTATAAAGCTACGCATTAAATTCACATTAGATGCGCATAAACTTACAAATTGAGATGCATATTAACTGTATTTAAATTGAATTTCATTTTTGTATTTAGTAGTAATAACAACCATTTTTGACCAAAAATATGGTTCTCAAAGTTAGTGGAGTTTTACTGTTATTGTAAATTGCAATTTTGTTACTAGGAATATTGTAACTTTACGTGGAAGATAGCTTCAAGTTTGAATTTTAACTTTTCATCATCGAACATTTTTAATTGATTATTTAGCCAGATTATTTTCACCTCTTATTCCCATTTTCATTGCTGTTCATGTATTAACAATTTTTATGCGAAGTTTAGAAGTTCTAAGAGCATTTATGAAAGTAAAATTAATTAAATTGATTAAATTAATCATTCAAACTAATTATATTAATTTTTTAAATTAAAAGAAAAAGATCATTATTTAATTAAAATTAAAAATTTTCAAACTGTGTAATGATTCATTTATTTCAATAATAAGTATTTTAAAAGTATTTATAAAATACTTCATAAAAAGTTATATAAATATAGTTTTAAAAACGTTTGTTGAATAAAAAAAGTGATAAAGTTAACTATTATTACTTATTCTGAATAGACATTAATTAAATTAATTATTTTTAAACATTTAGATAATAACTAATGTATTTTAATTGCTTCCTTCATTGAAAATGACCTTTAAATAATTCTTTCACAAATAGAAAAAAAACATTATTCATTATTTTTTATAAAAAGGCATTCTGTAGTAGTTCTGATTTCTTTTAAATTTCTTGGTTCCAAATGCAGAGGAATAAAAAATTTAGTGCAGACATATTCGATAATAACAATGATGAAATTCTGCAAATTAGTTTTACGAATGTGTTATCAATTTATTAGTGAAACAAGTATGTGTTAAATAGCAGATATGGTTCCCTTTTGTGTGTGGGGGGGAGAAGTAGTTATATATTTAACTGATAGGTAATACAGTAGGAAAGCGATAATAAAACAGGGAGGAATGCAGTAAAAAAAGTTAACTGCGTTCGAAGATTTGAGCTTGGCTTTAAAATACTCGTTCTTCCCTTAAACAAAGTTTTTTTCCTGTCCCGATTTGTATGACGTCATATTTAATATGGATCTTTTCAGATTATAGTTTTAGTTTAAAATAAATCATAACAGAATTATCACACAAAATACCACATGTAGTAATTCATAATCCAGTTTTTTACCCTCGTTTATCTTTCCATGTAAATTAAATTTTTGCAAGAAATGCATTAATCGCGTTGTTATGGGATATTAAAAAAATAAATTAATTAAAAGAGAGAGAGAGAAAGGAAAACAAATTAGTATTTTATTCCTTAAAACTTTTAATTTTCTGTATAAGGTGTATTTCGATATATACTTTTTATGAAGTGATTCGTTAAATTTGTTGTAAATTTATTAGTAATTTTTCGTAGTAATAAGTGAACGCTGTAACTACACTGCTATGGAATATTAAAGAAGAAAGGGAAAGGAAAAGCAATAAATAATTTATTCTATAGTAATTCGAGAGAAATTTCTCTGTAAGCCGTATTTCAGCATGTTCTTTTATGAATTGATTCGCTACATGTGTTATATAAATTTATTAAATAAATTTTCGTAGTACAGAAATTAATTGCTATTTGATGAATGTAATATTATTTTCATTTCTGTATATCTCTATATCTAAATGTTTGATAGGCAGATGACCCTCCTGTGATTTTTCATAATCAACAAACAAAGAACATTTTTTTGCAGATATTTTGTTGATTTGTACGTACGATAACTAAGGATTTTATGAAAACGTTTTAATAAAGCATTTCGAATTTAATATGGGAAAAATTTATAGCATAATTTGCTTTCTAAAATACAAGACGATTGATGAATTTTAAGTTTAGAAATGTCTATAACCTACAATCAGTCTATAACCTAAAAAAATATATTTTACACATGCATTTTTAGTCTCAATCATTATATATCATTTAAAAATCTTTTAAAAAATATTCAAATTATATCAAAATATTTTACGCATTTATTATATTTTATATATCTTGATTGGCTGATATTTTGATTATTTTGACGCTAATGAACTATTTTACTTCATCTTCCTTATTTGGCGACTAATTCTTTACAGTAACCCTACGAAAACGTCTTTTTTAAATTCGAATTCTTTGTAACATTATACTACCATTGGTAAACTTATTTTATTTCATGTGATTCATTCAACTACTAATTTCTTATAGCAACCCTAGAAAAGCTTTTCTTTTTATATATATTTTTTTTCACTTTGAATCTAGATCCCAGACTCTAACATTTTTCAGGAAAAAATGTATAGAATCAAGAAGCGCCTAATTTTATTGGCTTTAGAAACGTATACAGCTACATTTCTCAACTTTTCAACCCTTGCAGAAACCTTGAAAATATATTTCTATATCAGGAAATCCCTACATAAAAATTATTTTGTATCGTTTTGAATATCTTTCTGTTTTAATGTTCCGTAGTATGCATTAAATTAAAATGGCTACCAACTTACCTGTATCCTGTCCAACGTTGAAGCTGTGTTTTTAATTCCCACTGATATGTCTCGAATATTTTTTTTGGTGTGCTAATATTGACGTTAACTCGTCCAGCGTATGGAGAGAATTAAATTTTTTAACTGCTAAATAATCTCTCTCAGACTGTTTTTGGTTATTCTTATTTTTGGAAACATAACTTGTAAACTTAAGTATTGATCAGCTGAATTGCTCCACGCCACGCATATTTTTTTCCCTTTTATTCTTTTTTTCTATCCGTCTTTCTGAATGATATTAATCTAGCTATTGATGTTACTGCTAAACCTGGAAATAATAACTAAAGTAACAATAAATAATAACTAAGGTAGAAAACTCATGCTTTAAAGCTCATTCATCTCATAATGTCTGTAAATTAACACCAAAGAAGTTCGCAGAATGCAAATCATGAAATTAGGTCATGGTCATAGGGCTTATAAAATATCCTATTGATTGTATTATTGGAAGCTTAACATTCACAATTTTAAACGTATAAAAATAACCTCTTACCTATTTTACAAAATAAAAGTCTTACAAAAAGTTTTAGAAGTCTTAGAAAGTCTTAAAAGTCTTTTACAACGTAGGCTTCTGTTTTAACTTTACAAATCGTTGCCATCCTCAGCTTCAAAAGAAATAAAAGTTCAACATTTTGTTATTTTCCAGTGTGTTCAATACTGAGTAAGTATTTATGTATATTAACAATTCGTACGAACTTTGTGAATAAACATGTTAAAAACAAAGAATCTTTTTAAAAGCTCAAGCAGTAATAAATTTTACAGGTGAAAATATCAGTTTATATCCTACATATAAATAATATAGCGAATGTAAAGGAAAAGTATGGCAACACTTAGTATTCCTGTAAACGTAAACATTAATCAGTTGATTTTTCTCTCTTCGCCATTTCTAATACACTATGTTAGAAAGGATAAGCCAGTTAAATTACGATAGTTATTGAAATTTAGTTACTAGTAAAATTTAGTAAATTTCTAACATTAAGTTAATGATCCAGAAATACATTTACACGTGATTACTATATTTATTGTTATTTCTTGCGGAATTTATTATTATTTCTTGCTGATAGTGATATATCGCCGAATATTAGGGTTTCGGAAATTCTAAGAAAGGCTAGTTTCTTTCTATCTTTTCGTTACCGTTATGCTTTCTTGTGTTAAACTACCAAAACATTTATCATTCACGTAGTTTTACAAATATTATTATTTCATAGGGCATGATATCCTCTATTTATCACCGACACGACCTGGAGAATTGCCAGTTCTCAAAGGTGTTGCCATTCGCCGTTCCTTAAGATTGATTGATTTTCAGAATAAAACAGCGCGTTGTTTAGCTAACTGAGCGGTTTTAGAATAGTTTTATGCTTCCTAATAATTTACATCTTTATATTTACAGTAACATCTATATGAAGCATCTGATTCGTGTAGTGTATATCTATATTATAATTTTCGTAAGACTCTTCACTATTATTATATTTAATAAAAGGTATTTTTGACGCCATATATTACGTACCTTTGCATTGAATAATCGTCTGCGCGACATTTAAATTAAGTTTCTTTTTTTTTTAATAATGATCCTTGCGAATTCGAACGGAGTATAAAAATGGCGTACTCATATGGCATGCTGTCTAACCTCATTACATTTGGAAAAACAAATGACTAAAGAGCGATAAACAATGAGGATCGGAAGTGAATAAATTATTGGAAAATGTCCAATCATGATACATCAATTTCTAAAATTCCTCGGAGTACAGAAAGAGATGGAAAGAAGGAGTAAATTGGTAACAGCAGCATTCCTGACTTTTCAGGTAACTTTGTTGTTGTTGTATTCTCAGCCCCTTTCTGCGGTGTAATTGGAAGCACATCATCGCACGTAATCCGAAGTTCGAATCCCAGCG
Organism: Stegodyphus mimosarum; assembly: GCA_000611955.2. Lineage (NCBI taxonomy): Eukaryota > Metazoa > Arthropoda > Arachnida > Araneae > Eresidae > Stegodyphus > Stegodyphus mimosarum. The sequence continues at coordinate 18,622 of KK119660.1, forward strand.
AGGGCGTTTCATATTTCAGTTTCCTGACTTCCAGAAGATGAATCTAGAAGTGGCGCTCGAACTAAAAGGTGGTGGATGATAATTCGTCTCCACCAGGATTTGACGATTGGGTCCCCTCATCCCCAGTGCTCCTTTAAAAGGGGGAGTATATGAGATTTTTTGCTCCCTTCTTTCCCCTTGCCTTCTGATGTAACTAGTAGCACGACCGATGCTTAATTGGGAGGTCTGGCGGTCGAATTCCAGCAACGGGTCTTCACTATCTTCAAGTCTCCTCTATCGATAAAGCCCAATGGCTTCCCATATTCTTTCTCATTTTCCCATCATGTTACTGTCTGTTTACTGTCTTGACCTTAGTTGACCAGGTCTGGTGCGTGTTCCAAAGTCCTTGTCATTTTGTTATATATAATAGTATTTTTGTCAACAATTTTGCGACATTTTTATGTTATCTTGGAAACAATATACCTTATGTGTCTGTATCTTCGTTAGTTTAATGAAACTTCTATTAACCCAAAGGGCGTTAGCCCAGAAGGGCTATTAATTTCGTTTTGACATTTTGCGTCGATTCACTTTCTGCGTTGATTCATTTTTCAAACTGTTGCCATCAAATATTAGAGCGCTATATTAAAGAAATTAAATAATAAAGAATCTGCCTAAATGTGTGTATGTTTCTCGTATTGCGATTAAACATCGGTACCTAAAGCCATTGAATTTTAAATAATATACATTTCCACCCGAATATGGGTATATGGAAGCCTAAATTTGGAATTTGTTTTATTATCTGTTTCATATTTTTTAAAACTTCAACGAATTCTTGATTAACTAACTCATCGATTAGCGAGCAGTGGCAACACTGTACGGAAAAAAAAAAACTTTTTTATCTCCAGCGCGCAAGACTGTGTATCGGCAATTCTAAAGATATGCTCATTTTAAAATTATTTTCCGATATTGCTGTTGAATTGAATTTTATGGCTTAAGTGCGAAGAACATGACATTAAAACGTTAAAAAAATCGTTGGGCATAATGTAAAATCTGAAAGCTTTCAGATTTTTATTTTTTTAATATATTTTTATTTTAAAATGCAATGTTTATCATTTATATTGAAAAGTAGTGGAATGGAAGTATATATATATATAGACGTAATATGAGATTTTAACACATATTTTTAGTATTTTAAGCTTATGCTGAATTCATTTGAAGGTTTTCTTAAAATGAAAAATTTCACATTTTGAAATAAATTTCGCAAAAGCACTATATGTGCTATAGATAGTGGTAAATTTTATTTTTCCATTAGCCTGATAAATTTCGTTTAGAAGAAAATTTTCATTTTCACTGCCCTGGAACTTGTCAGTATTGTTTGCTCAAATGTATTCTAACTTTTCTGTCAATGAAGAAAATTTCCGTTATTTTTAAGACAGCTGCCAAATGTTAATAGTTAGCTGCAGAGTATGTTTGGACAGATCTTTCTTCATGTTTACTGGCTCTAGTCCAGAAAATTTCAAGCATTTCGATTAATTGCAACTTTGGACAGAAGACCAGTGTTTGCAAATATAAAAGACTGTTTGCATTGTGTTAGAAGAATGGGAGAAAAGAAATCAGTTATGCTTTTAAGTGTAGCGTGTAAATTTATCCTCATTCGTTAGTGGTTCTCTGCCAGACGGATGGGGTTTCAAACCTGAGTGAGAAAAGTACACACATTCAGAGATTTTGCTTTTCATGCATTTCGAGTTTTGCCAAGTTAAAGATGATTATATCAAAGGGAAGAATATATTTGATTAAAGACATTAATAAATGAAAAACATTATTGTATTTTATTAATCTTTTAGAAAATTAAATGTGCTTAATAAATCGGGTTTTTTTTTTTTTTTTTTTTTTTTTTTTTTGAAAATAAATTAGTTATTCCAATCTATTCTCGTACCAAGATTGATTTCTAACTGAAGTTGGCACCACAGATAGATAAAACGAAGACATTGAGGAAAGAAAGACGCAAGCCTTCAAACCATATTTTGATTCTGAATCCTTTTTTTTTTTTTTTTCACAGCAAGAACGTACAACGCCATATAGGAGCTTCATGTGAGTCAAAAGTTAACTTCGTCGAATGATTTTTGAGGACAAAGACTATTGCTATGAATTATTCCTTTGTCCTGAAAGAATATTAAAGAAGCCTCTTCGTCATTAGCTAATTGAAGAATTCTGTAGTCCATCGTATTAAAAAAATGGCGAAATATGGTAAAAAAATAACGAAAGACAATATTTCAAACGAAAACTAGAAATCCCGACCCACGATATTTGAAACGTTAAATTCTCGAGCTGCGATATTTTGCTTATTGTTATAATACTATATTCTTCTCACTTTTTCTTCATTTTTAAGTACCGCTGCTCAAACGGAATAGTACCGTTTTTAATTCCTGTACGATATTTTCACTAATTATTAACCATTTTAAAATTCATTAATGATTGGTATAATTGTCTTGTACAGCTTGTATTTTTAATGAGAATGAGCAAAAATGTACATACTTACAAGCTATGCAGAGTTAACTATACAGATATTTTTTATGGTTTCAAACAACCTTTTTTTAGAACAGAAAATTATATCAGTTGCAACTGCACTAGCGGAAATATTTAGCGAAAACGTTTCTAGTAACAGACATAAATTTATTTGATGCAATGTTCTAAACTTGTAGAGACATTAGGTATTTTTTGAAGCAGGAGAGATGAAAAATTAGCACTGCCTTCCCCGGGAATGGAACCACGGACCTGTCGGCTACGCGTTGAGCGTTTTGACCACTACACTACAAAGGCATGCGAAGAAGGTGGGAGAAATACCTTATGTACTTCCCCTTTTAAAGAGCGACTGGGGTTTTGGAGACCCAGTCACCAAATCCCGGTGGTAGAGAATCATCATCCACCACCTTTTTAGTTCGGGCGCTAGTGTAGAGACATTAGGTATTTTTGGAACTAGGAGAGATGAAAAATTAGCAAAGCCTTCGCCGGGAATCGAACCACGGACTTCTCGGTTACGCGTCGAGGGTGCTGACCACTACACCACGAAGGCATGCAAAGAAGGCGGGAGAAATACCTTATAAACTTACTTAATAAATGCTTGTGAAGTAAATTTTGATGTCAAATAAAACTTAAAATATCAGTACTTTTGGCGTGTTCTAGCTGGATTGTGTGAACTGTGCAATACATATCCACTGAGGGTATGGGACTAACTATACTGACAGTACTGACAGTCGTCAAGGGAGATTCTTCCACTGCACATGTAGGAAGGTTTAAAGTTAAATAAATAAAAAAAGTCTGAAAGTTTTCAGAATTTATATTATGCTCAAATGGGCCTTTTTTTTAACGTTTTGTGTGTTACCTTTATTTATTAAATATTATATTCTTCGCGCTTAAAGCATAAAATTCAATTTAACAGCAATATCACAAAATGATTTAAAAAGGGCATATCTTTAGAATTTCCGATACACAGTCTCGCGGGCTGGATATAAAAATGTTTTTTTCCCTTCCCCGTAGAGTGTTGCCGTTGCTCGCTTTGAAATCGTTGAGTTTCTTAATCGAAAATTCGTTAAAGTGTTACAAAATATGAAATCGATAATAAAACAAATTCCAGATTCCAAATTAGGGCATCCAGATATTCAGTGTAGGATTACGTCATTCAAAATTTGATGGCTTCGGGTACCGTTGTTTCATCACAGTGCGAGAAACGTACGTACATTTATGCAGATTCTTCATTATTTAATTTCTTTAAGTATAACACAGGGCGATAATATTTGGTGGCAAGAATTTTAAAAGTGAAACGGACATTTAAAGCTTTCCGCACAAAATGCCAAAAGGAAATTGATAACCCTTCTGGCAACGTTTTTTGGGCTAATAAAGCGAAAGATAGAGAAAGAAAGGAGATTGGAGGGTTAGTTTGGAATTTGGAAAATTACTTAAAATTCAGTCGTAGATTTCCATCATTTGTTTTAAGATATTACTAGGCGGCTGCAGCAAAGCAAAATTTATAAGTTCTATGTACACTTGAAAAGAAAATATAAAACGTAACGTCATGATTTAAATTTAATGTAATATAAGAACTTTTTCTCAGCACCAATAAAAGAATTAACGTGGCAATAACATATCGTGTCAATTATCCTAACCTGAAACAAAAAAATTGCCAACAGCAGCTGTTTATTTATAATAACAATATGTTTAATGTTATTTTTATTTCATATTTTGTAAAACTTACAAATGTTTAATTAACAAACCCTACGATTTGAAAGCGAACAGTAGTAACACTCTTCGAAATAAAAGCATTTATCTCCAACGCGCCAGACTGTTGCCACTCGGGAAAATGAGTACGAAAATTAGCGTTTTCAGAGTTTTTTAGTTAATTTCTCGGCTGATTAAAGTTGTACGAAGAAAAGAATGGTCGAAATGGTCTCTCACGAACTTTTGGAATCCGGAGGTACCTCTCTCGAAACTCAAATCCCCACCGTACCGGAGGAGATGATGTAAGGAACAAACAACATGCAAACAAATAGACGCGCTCAGATTTTAATAACATAGACGAATAGCGGTTCTTAAGTATCTGAAATTTATTTTTGTAGAACAAAGCTCTTAAGTTTTCAGTAATAATTAGTCCAAAGGGATTTAGTCCCGAAGGACTATTACTTTCGTTTTGCGATTTTGCGTTGATTCACTCTGAATGCCCGATTCACTTTTCAAATTGTTGCCACTAAATGTTATCGCTCTGCATTAAAGTTTAAAAAATGAAAAATCTGCATAAATGTATGCATGTTTTTTTTTCTTTTTGACGTAGCTTTCTCTTCAACAAAAATCGTCTGCGTGCGTTGCACGGGAAAATAAAAAGGAATTCTAATTACAGTTCTAAATAAATAGCCAAATAAATGTGAAATTCGTAACAATATTCTCTAAAACTTTAACGAATTTTTCATTAACAAACTCAAAGATTTCAAAGCCAGCAATACCAACGTTGTACAGAAAAACATTTTTATCTCCAGCGCGTGAGAGCGTGTACCGAAATTTCTAAAGATATGCTCAATTTAAAATTATTTTGCGATATTGCTGTTGAACTGCATTTTATGGTTTAAGTGCGAAGAACATGGTATTTAACAAATAAAGGTAACACACAAAATGTTAAATAAACGTCCCTTTGGACGTAATTTAAAATCTGAAACATTTCAGATTTTTTTTTTTTTTTTTGCTTAATCTTCTTCTTTACCTTTTCTCCCACCGGATATCGAGGAATATGGATATCGTAAACAGCATAAGTGTTTCGCAGACGTATTCATTTTCGCTCATTGTATTTAAATGATTTACAAATATGAAAATTCTTTTCATGTTGTATCCAGACTTTTGCAGTCTTTAAATAAGAATTGAGACCGAGTATACATGATCCACAAAGTTCAGGAAATCTTATTTTAGCGACGTGCCAGACGTTTTGTGGTTGGTTCTGTTAACCTGTTGCCGGTAGTCGATGTTCGTTGATTACTACACGTCAGTGGGAAATACTTTTGTGCTTAGTGTGAGGACGGAATCTTCTTTCAGATCCAGGAAGCATGTTGCCATTCCTTGGCAGAGATACACCCTTTCCTTGGCTGTAAACCAAACCTTGCCAACGACCTAAATGAGCTCTAAAGTCATCTTAAAAGTGTGGTTTCTCTTTCTTTAAAGATAACCATCCGTTTATAAATAATGTACTGTTTAATCCATTATTATGTTTATTATTCCAGTACATGTATCACTTTTTATATAGCATTTCAGTTTTCAGTACATTGAGCATTGCAAAAAAATTTGATTCGTTATATCGGGGTGCGAATGCATATGTTCAGTGTGGGATTTTCCTATTTTTATGGCAGTTTTGTTAGGAGTAATTATAATAGAAAAGCGTTTCTTGTAAGACGTTTCCCGTTTGGAACGAAAACGTCTTAAGCCAGTTCTTGATATTAAAATAACGTTTAGGGGTCGTTAGAAAGGTGTTGAGAATGAAATTAATTTCAGACAAGGTTCTAATCCGAGGCAACTACATTATTGCAAAGCACTGCTCCACTCCCCCGCAAACGAAACGAGCGTTGTAAATGTATTGCCGAAAAATCTACAAAAATTTCTCACACAGATAATCTAAATGCCATCAAAAACATCGTAATTATTTCGCAAACACATTCGATTCTCGCTCGTTACACTTTACCGAATTACATGTCCTTAAGCTCATTGTTATGTTCTATCCAAAGCTTTACAGTGATTAAACAGTTCTTAAATACAGATCGCGTTCAAGTAAACAGTGAGAACTTCGTATACAGAGCAACAGGAAGAGCATTTGGATGGGGTTAAACGCAACAAAAAAAGTGAGGAGTTACTATAAAACGTAAGATCTCCGTAACGTAAACGTAAAATTTGTCAAGCCCTGCTCTTAATTCGCTTTCCGTACGGCTTCGTAAATAGTTAGTTAGTTCTTGGAGTGTTGTCATTCGACGTTCCATAAGATCTTTCGAATTTTAACTGCAACTGCTTACAGGCTGAAAATTTAAAAGCAATAAACTACTTCTTAATAATTAAAATCTTTGTTTTTAATAATAATACCTAACTGATATAATTTATAATATATACAACTGATAATCTTATTGAACTGTTGCAGCATTATTGTAATTAATGATTAATGATTGATTGTAATTAATGATTGAAAAATGATGATGTAAAAATATTTATAGCACCAGTTATTTATGTACTATAGTACAAAATAAACGTTTGATTTAACTATTTTAATAAAATCGCGTTTTAAGTTAATGTATAATATGTTTAATTCATATGATATATAATAATAATATATACTTGATAACTTTTACAGACTATTTAATCATTATTGTAATTAGCAAAATATGTCACTGTTATCATACATTATACACCTTTGAGGAGGGGGAAGAGAGAGAGGAGTTTTTTTTTAATCAAATGTAGTCAAACAATGAATCAAATACAGTCTAAGAACTGCATTTGATTCGTAAAACTCTTGGGCATATTAGTTATTTAATAATTCATGTACCGCAATAAATATTTTCTGTTGCTTTCATGTAACATTAAATTTGCTTCAAAAAACGGGCTGTTAACGGAACGAAACAAATTGGCAAAATATTTTTATATTCACATTTTGAACATGAAATGTCTAAAGTCTTTTTTATCTGGAGTGACATCAATATACAGTACAGAGATATAACTATTTTTCTATTATTATCAAGGACACCTAGCGGTTTTATTATTCGTGATAAAAATTTTAGATAACTTTAAGAAATTGTTTAATTTTCTGTTTGCCTAAACTGAATGAGGATTTTTTTTTCTTTGAGTTCATTAATTGTTATATTCCTTTTAAATAAAAGCTTGTTGTGTAAAAACTTTTTACTTATACTTTTAAATATTAATTAGAGGTTTGGAACCTCTCACAGTTGCGACTTGCGCGAGCCCATAAATCCCCCTCTGATTCTGTGTCTATTTCATGCAGTTTTGGTGTATGAAACAGGAGCTAATTTTCATCTTATAAATCAATTTAAAATATTAAATGTTTATACAGTCCTTAGGTTATTTTGAAAGAGACGTGAAAATGTGCAGTACACAGGCTGGGACTCGAACCCTGGACTTCTCGAATACGTTTCGAGTGCGGTTCCTGTTCCAATGTGCTTCTACGAAGGCATGGGGAAAATACCTTATATACTTCGCGTAAAGAGCGACTGGGGATTAGGGGACCCAATTTCCAAATCTTGGTGGCGACGAATTATTGTCCACACCTTTTAGTTCGGGCGCCACTTGTTGAGACATTAGGTTATTTTGAAGTAGGAGGCGTGAAAATGTGCAGTGCCCTCGTCAGAACTCGAACGCGCTGTGTGTGCTAACATTTACACCACGAACGTATGCGGAAAGAAGGGAGAAAATAACATTCTAAGGTATAACTGTTAGATTTTAATTGGCTCAGGGTAATCAGGTTACTACATTTGACATTTAACAGCAGCTCGAGGATTTATATTTTGTGTTAAAAGTTAATAATCAGTATCGAGTCTCATGGTAAAATTTTGAGCATTTATATTTTCTGCGTCGTACAAGAATAATATTTGGTTCTACTCTCTAATGCTTGTATTCTTTTGCTGTTACGAAACCTTGAATTTAATTGTCTTGTAATGCCGGTAATAATCTGTGGAATTATAAACCATTATATTTCGGATTATTCTTGTAGAACTCTTATTATACATTGTAATACAGCAATGTCGACCACGAAATAATGATTTATGGTCTGTATGTACATTGTTTATGTAATCATCATTAATGAACACTTGAAGCCCTACATAGTAATACGCTATAACTGATGTAGAATTTATTAAATCCCCGCTTTTATATACATTGTAATATGCATCTGCAACAAAATGCAATAAAAACGTCATGTACGAGGTCATCGGAGAATGGTATGCTTTCATCTCAGTTTGCTTATAGTTAAGTAGTAGATTTTGAGATAAAAATGAAAGCATTTTTTACCTTTTCTGTTTGTATTTTATGGATGTCTTTTACTAACGGTGCAAAACAAAGAACACTATTTGTTGCTTTCGGGCGAATTAAATATGGAAGAAAGGGCGTTTTCCGAAACAAACTCCCAATTTTTTTTCTTATGTTTTTCTGTGGTTTTCTCCAAAATAAAAGCCAGCGAATGAAGGCCTATTATCCTATCGTTCCTTTTTCCACCCGCTAATGTGTTTGTAATGACGTCCGTGTGACACCATGAAAATGATTCCTATATTTTCACACATCGCTGCTCCATAACAGAATGGCTTAGCGACATTCAGTTGCAACATTTTTCGTCTTTTTTTCTACTCGTTTTGATGGGAAGTTCGGCGATACCGTAACCAATGAAATGCATTTTGAAGTAACGCTGATTTTTGATTTACTTACTCCACTTTTTTAGAAGCTGACAGTAATTTTGGCCTTTAATCTTTTCGGAGAAATCCATAGAATAGAGAAGAGTTCTTTTTTATTTAGCTTTCACGAAAAGTAATAAGTATTTTTTGTCGTCACCTTTTCACCATTAGCAGAAGGAGGAAATTAAATTCTTTAGGATATTGAACCGGTAACTGAACAAACAGCTGGAGGATATAGCTTTGAAGTATGTCCCTTTTTTAATGTATTAAAGACCAGCTAATATAATTTTTACAACTACTGGCAAAGCCGGTATTAAAAAAAAAACGAAGTCAACAATTACAACAATTATTAAAAACCAGCTAATATATTTTTTACTACTACTGGTAAAGCCTGTATTCTTCCAAAAAAGAACAAAGTCCAAAATGGAATTCTCTTTATTACTACCCATATCTCTCTCTCTATATATATATATACCCCCCCCCAAAAAAAAACATGGGACAATTCTATATCTCCCATTTTACTGGGCCGATTCACGAAATTTCAAATTGCGATTTTCATGTCTCGAAAGCGCGACTTAAGATATATTATATTAGATTTATGTATAACGTTATCCTAACATAGGTATTTTGACGGAAAATCGGACTTTTACTGAAATGGCATGCCAATTTTTTTTTCCATATTTCGATTCTACGACTCAAATTTTGAGTAAATATTAAATTTTGTAAAATTTGGTACGAAATTTACGGAGAAATTCAAACATTTATCTTGGCGAATTTTTTCAAGTTTGCGCCGAGAATAATTCACTCGGCTAACTTCTTGATTTATAGCAACCTGTTTTCCTTTCTCTTTTTTTCATTGCAGACGAGCGGCGAAAAAGTTATCGTTCATACTTTCAAATAATTTTAACTAAGTGCGACGCATTTTGAGTTATTATCTCTTATAAAAAAATATGCCAAATTTCAAAACGCTCCAATATGTAAATTCATGCATATCTTAGAAAATTGTGATTAAAAAACTCTTCATTTTTTTGCAGATGTGCCTAGAAATGCATCTACTTTAAGATGATGTTAAAAATTTTATAGTTTATAATTCAAAATGTTTTTCGAAAAATTTATACAAATTATTAAAAAACACAAATTTAAAAAATAAATGATAAAAAGTGGGCGAATTTTATTTCGAATGAACCTAAATTTTGAAATGTGAAAGGAAAAATCAAATAAGTTTAATAAAAAAAGTGATATTAACAAATATATACTAAATTCAATTAACATTGAGGAGCTAAAATTTTGAGAGGTAATTTTTTAAAAACCGCTTGTGCTATTTTTAGAGAACCTGGCAGTTTGTCATACCTTAAGTCGTAGAATCGAAATATGGAAAAAAAATGGGCATGTCATTTCAGAAAACTCCGATTTTTTGTCGAAATACATGTATTAGAACAATGCTCTCTCTATATATCTAATACATATCCTAAGTCGCGCTTTCGAGGCAGGAAAAGGCAAGTTGAATTTCGTGAATCGGCCCAGTAGAACGGAAGATATAGAACTGTCCCATCCCCCCCTCCTGCAGTGCACATCAGTGGTGACAGCACGATTTTTTCCCAGTTTTGTCTGAAAATAATCATTTATTAATGACTGCTTGCAACTGTCATTGGCACTTGACCTTGGGCATCAGTAGTGATTTGAGTTTTGGCTGAAAATATAGAGTGATATGGAATTTACTAATCTAGTACCTTGATATTTTTCCACCCACTTGAAAGTCAGTTGCTTGTCTCCAGTTTTCCAATTGTATAGTAGTAAAAATTTCGTACTATGTTCTTTCTCATTTTTCTCGTATGCTTGCAACCTGATAATTCAGTTTCTGGCCGTTTTGTTACCTGGTGCCTCGTAAATGTGTTATATGATAATGTCTTGCAATTGGCTGTGTATGCTGGATATAAAAGCAGCTTCACAAAAGTCAGCGGCCACTCATGTTCACAGAATGTTATGTGCTTCGCATATCTTCTCTAAAGAGACCACCCGCTACGATTTCAGGTCCTTTCGGACTTCTTTGAGAGAAAATCCGAAAGAGATAATGTTCAGTATTTATTTAAGAAATATTGTCACTTTCAGAGAGGTTTTTTTAAAGACTTCTTAATTTTCACATTTAAAAACAGGAAAAAGGCCTCCCAAACGGTGTAGTGGTTAGGAAAGCCTGACTGCAATACCGAAGAGTCCGCGTTCAAATCCCGGAGAACGACGCGTGGATGTAAAAATTGTTTGCCCCTTCATAGGAGGTAATGATGGCCGCCTGTTAGGTGCCTCCACAGTTAAAATAGCCACCACTTCTGGCCTTAGTAGTGGCCTATGCCGTTATAAGCAAGTGCCTGCCATTGAAAAAATAAATAAGTAAAAAGGAAAACCTGTAAAGCTGGCTAGAAAGAACACTAACATATTTATTTTAATTGAGAAAGTCTGTGTTTGATTATGTTAGTATAATGTATCTGTAGAGTCAGTGAGTGTAGTTTTTTTCAAGATTGAAAGAACACTAACATATTTATTTTTTTAATTGAAAAAGTCTGTGTATGATTATGTTAATTAGTTTTCTAACATATAATGTATCTGCATCTTATTTTTAAAGTATTTTTCTAATTTATTCATAGTCAGCCTAACTTTGTATTTCATTATTCTGATATTAAACATAATAATTTGTAATTTCTGTTATATATTTTACAGAGCGTATAAATTATATAAATAGTTTATAAATAATAATGATGATTTACAATAATAATAGTAGATATATCAGCAAATTTTACAGATTAACATAGCTGTTTTTCTTTTTAGTAAATGTATCCTTTGTTTTACAAGTAGCAGTTATTTTTACTTACACATAAAATAAATATTTGGCTCATTCAAAAATGGGAGTACGTTTCTGATGCATCCTAATGCATCTGGCGCATAAAATCTTACAGCCAAGAAATTACCCCTATTCTCCTTCATACACTCGAAGGTAACCATTAACGAGACAGGAACCATATCTTCGTTCCAGTTGTCTAGATAGCTGCTGCACTTCAGACGAGAAGCCTTTTTGGGCGGGAAAAATATTCTCTTCACTAAAAAGAGTCGTTCGCTCCTCTTCAGCGTGTTCGACACGCGACAGCGTGGCGCCATTGCATGTCGCCATAGCAACCGCTTCATCTCTCAGTTATTCTCTCATCTTGTGTGTCTTCTTCGCGTGCCACTTCTAGCCTCTTGTGTCCTGTACATGGAGGACGTTGCTAGGTAACGTGCCTTATTCTGCTGAGACAGGATTGAGATTTTTGTCTTTGAAAAATTTTTTATTTATTTATTCTTTGTTAAGAAAAGGTTGTTTGGTTGTCATAAACTTCTATGCTATTATATCATCCATCCTAAGTAAGTACCTGAATGAAAGAATTCCGGAAAAAAGTTGAGTTTTTGGAGTGGTAATGGGTATTTTTAGTTTGGAATGAACGAGATTTTTGTAATTTAGAAAACGAAAGTGCTTTTATTAACTATTTATTTGATTAAGATCGTACATTTTTAACATTTTAAAATTTGGAAATGAATTAATTTCCCTTTTCGCTTAACAGTTAACGGTTTCAAACTCTCAGAAGTGATGAATTTAGAACTATAGAACTGATTATACCATTTTCATATTTATTTATAAAATCCAGATGAGTGTTCAGCATTTTGGAGATGTATTCAATGAATAATCCAGTTCCACAATAACATTTCGGAATATTGTCTTTTATTAAGCGAGAAGCATTCAAATATATCTCATGCAAGATATAAGATTTCTCTCTTCAAAAACTAAGTTCATTAAAACTACATGTTTAATTTTACGCCATATGTATCATGTATCATCATCAGGGAACTGGAGAAACCATGTAAAGAGCTTTTTTACGTCTTTTTGTAATTCTTTTTCTGCAGGAATCCATTTCATGCAAGTTGATTCACTTAGTAGTCTCTCAAAAAGCCAGACGTGGTTGGTTTTCAACATATTTGAAGTAGAAACATGACATTTGGTGTAGAACATATTCTTTTATTATGAATAAATGTTGCACTGTTATTGAAGAAAGTTAGCAGTGTCCTCCACATCCAGCCATATTTGGCGACTCTGATATTAAAAGTTTTGTATTGCCTATTTGCTTCTAATCATACTTTTTAAATCTGCTAACGACAGAGACTTTAATTGATTAAACATACATGACCCTTAAAATTTGAAGTATCTCCATAAGAAACATTGGATGGCATCATACCTGGTGAATGAAGTGGTGGAAATGAGTGAAACACTAGCGTCTTGCCACCGAATAGAAATATTTACATAAACTTCATAGTTAAGTTGTTGTCTTATGGTAAATATTACTATCGCGCTCTTCACGAATTTGAACATAATTTGATGTGCTACTATGGTAAAATTGGACTGGAAGTTCGTAGAAAAACCGAGTTAGTTTTTTAAGGACTACCTAGTAAAAAATCTTGAATATGGTAATTCTTTTGCATCTATATCCTATCTCGCCTTTATTTTTGCTTGGTTTTGAATCCTAATGTCGAATTCTAATTGTTCAGAAAGTCCTTCACTGAAGAATCTGTATTGTGGTCAGAAAGTTTTTGTTAAAAATTGTTAACCTATTAAGCAGTCCTTATTATTTAATAAGGATGTGTAGCATTACATCTCAATTCAAATCAAGTGTCAGTCAGTTTCATGCAGGATTTCTTATACAATATAGATTGCTTTTACCTGTCGACCAGATGGTATAGTGGATAAAGGAGCCTACTGCGGTACCGAAGGGCCCGGATTCGAATCCCGGAGAATGTAGGGGATGTTTGTAAATGTATAGTGTCCGTGCGGCATGGGGGCATTCTAAATGCGCTATTGGTCGAAATTGGTGGAAGGGAAGAGGAGGGACCCACGGATCCCCCCCGGGCGCTGTCCCTCAAAATTGGACTGGAAAATCAATTTCATGTTTCACCAACCTCTCTTCGGAGTAGGCTCTGGCAACAATTTTTCCATGTAATATGGAAAAACACAGGACAACAACAGATTACTTCTACTATGGGATTTAGAACTTTATTCATGTCTTCTTTAGAGAAAGTACGAGCGTGTATAAATCTGCTGAGAAGGGAAGCCTTGTCAATGGGTGATTTTAACATCAAGGAAACAGTTGAAACTGCGTTCTTTCCCCAATATTGGTTTAGTCATGTACGATTAATATTTAATTTGTTATACTTTATTTCAGTGGTACGTTTCATTTTTTAACTAAGGCAATCATTCATTTGCCATAGCTTTGCCACGTGTGTGTTGAAGAGCGTATCCTCCCTGGCAATGTGATAGACTTATCAAATATTATAAGGTATTTCTCCCGCCTTGTTAGCCATTTTTGCTCCCGCCTTGTTGGTATAGTGGTCAGCACGCTCGGCGCGTATTCGAGAGGTCCGTGGTTCGAGTTCCGGCGAGAACATTGCTCACCTTTTTTTCTATCTCCCCGGCTTTTAAGTACCTAATATCTCTACAACATCACCGAGGCTGCCTTATTATAGTGTTTAGTTCATAACAAAGAATAAAAATAGAGCTGTATGAAATTTGTTTACTAAGATTCTTATTGTTATTCGTTTAATAATTATCGTGTTAATTTATGACAATACACTTAATGAGTGCTAGAAGTTACTTTAAAATCATTTAATGGAGACAAATTTTCAAATATTTTCTTTTTAAGCAAATGATATATTGTCTTGCACGATCTTGCATTCTTATAAAGATAAGAAAGAAGAGTGATTTTTCACGTACTATATTTCTGACAAATGCTTTCTCTATTAATAATACATAGGTTATCATGCCGTTATCCAGGCCTTACACATGAATAATCACGAGACCATTGAAATTATCTTTTAAGTCGATCGAATTTTCGACATTCTTTACATTAATCCTGTACTGTACCATTCATAAAATAGTAACATTATAAAACTTTATGAGGAAGTGTAAAAGGAACGCAAAAGTCGTGTCCTTTTAATTATTCAACGATGCATGGCTATTAAAAAGCAATTAGGGTTGCGATCTTGATTCAGAACTGTGATCTAATTCCATGAAGTATTAAACTTCGCACGATGTTCGTGAATGTGTGCTAGCGGTAATGGAAGTCCAGTCCATTATTCTTTGCCTGCTATCCCCTCCCAACTTCCCTGGTCTGTTTTATTTTTTAGGCATGCAGCGCACTGCAAAATGGACCTCTTTATATAATTGCTGTCAAGGAAAACGAGTGGGAAGTTATAATTCAACTAATAAGCCATAAAAAATTGCCTTATAGTTAATAAAGCAATTTTAGCGTCAAAGGAAAGTAGGACAGGGATCGTCAATGAAGGGGTTCGGTTTCTGAACTCTTTTTTTATTCGTTTTTTTTTAATAACGAAAGCATATTTTGCTGGCTTTTTTCAGTTTATTTATTAAAATAATCATGAAATACGAGTTTTCTGAATCGATAAAAGGAAAGGAAAATAGTATGAAATGCTTCGAAGCCAATGTAAAAGATTTTATGAGCCTCTGAAATATTTTTTCAGCATTAAAATTCAAGCAGTTGCCTAATATTAAAAAACTCTAAATGCTTGTTTACTATAATAATTGTTTAACTTTTCACTTAAACTTTTAAATTGTTGATAATTCTACAACTATTGCATGCAAATTAATTAAAGGCTTAAAAACCTTAACCGGAAGATAAAAACTACATAATTCAGTCACTTTTAAAGCAAAAAATGCACAATTTACCAGTATATAAGAATTAAAAAAAACTAAGCTCACCGAGCCAGGTAACAGAGTAGGGAATAATCTATAATATATAATAATATATATCTTTTTTAAATTTTTATGTAGGTTTTAGTTATTATCACAAGTTAAAACATTGTAATTAGTCATAATAATTAATAAACTAAATTTAGTTAACTATCAAAAATATGTTTTTGTGTACATTAATTGAAACAAACTGGTTTGGTCTGCGAAAATTTAAATAAATTGTACATTGTTATATAGATCAGTGGGAATATATTTATATATTTATATATGATTGGTGCTTCCGATTGCAACGAAAAAGGAGGTGCACAATTACGTGCTATAAAAGTCCCGTGTATGAAATTTCAACGTTCTACGGCTACTCGTTGAGTTATGCGAGGTACGTACGTACGTATCTCATTTGAATCCATTTTAGAATCCTTTTTGGCAAAAACGTTCCTTTATTCTATCCGTGCGTACAGATGTCACGCAGAAACATCATTCAAATGGTTTCGAGAGCGGTTGAAACGGATATTTTCGCTGGAATATGACACTCGAAATTTTTCGCGATTACAATATTTCCTGTACTTCGTACAAGGAAGTTAAAAGTTAGAAAAGTTGGTTTACAGCTCAGCAGTGATTTAGCATTGAAAGACTTGAATCATTTTCTGGCTTGCGATTCATGTTCGTTAGTGGCATATTTCAGAATTGTAGTAGTTTCAACATATATGCAAGAATCTTTTTTCATGTATGATGTAAAATTTTTAAAGAATTAAATACGAATTTTCGTTAACTCAGTAAGGACCAGAATTCAAATACGATGTTTATTTTTAAAATATTCATCATCTCATCTTTTACAGTCATTGGAAGTTGAAACTATGCACATCCGGTAACGTCAAAATTTGTTAAGGATTTGCGTCTATTTTTATGTTATAAATTGAATTAGTAATAAATATTCGCTAATTAAAAGTATAACTTATTTACTTATTGTCATAGTTTCATATTATTACGAACCAACTACGAAACGAATGCGAAATTCGAAAGGCGAAGACAACTATTGACGATTCTGATACGAATGCTACTTTTGTTTCGACGAGTTTACACATCGGTGGTTAATTGATCCTGTTTGGTACGCAAAATTGATGCCGACATTTGTGGTTTATATTTTAATAAAAAACACCAACAAGATACGCTGTAATACAGCATCATCGCAACGGCGAACAAACAATTACATAATGTAAACACAATATTCGTTTGGCGTAACAGCTCCCTCTATACCATAAAAGTTGCAACACATATTATTACTTATTGTCATAGTCATGGAAAAGCTTACTGTCATAGTTTCAAAACCATGTAAATATACGTCCCATTAAAAGGTTAACAGACTTTATTAGGGTTTAGAAGAGAAAGTAACATACTCGTATCCAGGGAATTTTGAACCTAATATAAAAGAATTAAATACTGTTCTATTTGAGGAAGCAGATAATGATTTTCTCCTAAAAATATCTAAGATTCCATTTAGTTTTCTTATTTTTAGCATATAGTTCCAGAAATTTTTGCAGCTGTGTAAAGTATTTCTAATTCATGATAGTTTCATCGTCTGTAATTCCGATATATTTCTACACTTTGAAAAATAACACTGTGAACTAACAACTGAGAAAATTACAAAATTTCATGAAATATTTTTGTTTTGCCTGAAAACACAGCTACTGAGTTTTAAAAATATAAAATTAAGGAATATTAAAGCTTCTCCTAGAGTGAAAATGCTCTTATTTTAGTCTTTTCATTATATCAAAATAATTTTCAGATTATTCCAGACGAAGCAAAAAACCTTTATTGTCAGGGCTTATGAGCGACTTTAAGAAAAAAAGAAAAATGACTTCAGCCATGTGGCATATTGCAAAATCAGACATATTTCCCGTAACATTTAGTTGAAACGCGTTAACTTTTCGGTCTTGTGTAAGAAATATTCGTGACACCTCCGTGACAGTTCTCGGTGTGGGGTTGTGATGAGTGACGGGAAGAAGTGTTAAAAAAATCAACTAAACGAGTGTCATATTTAAGAAGAGTTCTCCGTCATATCTAGAAAATTATTTTTCGCATAACTCTGAAGGTCATTCTGAAATATGTAAATAAAAGTATTTTTAGGAACAGTTTAGTTCAAGGTTAAATACACATTTCCGAATTTCTGTATGAAGGGAAATATATGAACAATCTATCTAATTCAGTAGATTAAATTTTTCCGCTATAATTCACAGTGAGTGTAGTAAATATAAATCTTTTTTTAAATTTTATTTAGGTTTTAGTTATTATCACAAGTTAATGCATGGTAATTACTCATAATAATTAATAAACTAAATTTAGTTAATGATCAAAAATATGTTTTTATGTACATTAATTGAAACAAACTGGTTTCGTCTGCGAAAATTTAAATAAGTTGTACATTGTTGTCTAGATCAGTGGTCTCCAATTAGAGGGCCACATGCGACTCCGAAGTAATTTTAGGCGGCCCTCGAAGACATTTCAATTACAAATTTGTTGGAAATGTTGCGAAGATTACAAGATTTTAATTATTTGAAGCACGAGTTTACATTATTTTCATTCCCATTAAAAACTAGCGCGAATAACGTATCATAAAGGCTATAAACAGAGTTAATTGTGACTTGTTATTCTGTGAGATATAAGTTTGTTTCAGAGATTTGAAATAAGTAAGTTTATTTACGAATTTTTGCACAAAGAATAATATCTTTGTTCGGGAATACATTTATATGTGAACTGCATTTTTTAACAGTTGAAGATTGATATGAAAAAAACTTATTGACCGACGAGCATCTACATTCGGCGATAATTTCTAATAATTTCTCTCCAGGGCTACAGACTTCATCAAAACCAAAACGGCATCAAGTTTCAAGCTGTAAGTAAAGAATAAAAAAATATATAATTATTTACATGCAAACATATGTATTTTTATTTATGCATCGGAGAAAAATTTAATTACTAATAGAGACTAAGCTGTTAGTATTTATTCTCTAGTCTTGTCCTACTTGGAAACTTTTCTCTGAAAATTAAAGAAAGTTTTCTTAATTCCTTTCACATTAAATTAAAGCAAGTTATTGAATAATTAATTAAGCATGTTAGAAGTATTTTAAGTAAACGACAGTCTAAAAATTTAATATTTAGTTTTCAGTATATTTGAATTACAAAATCTAAGCAACACAAGTGTTTTGCAGGTACCAAACTTTAGATTTTATGTGGAAAATATACATAAGCTTGAAATTTTTTGCCTTTGCGATATTATTATTGTTTATATGTGTTTCGAAAAATACTTAGAAAGCGAGATTTAACATTAATTTTTGATATGTTGTGGATTTAACACAGTTCTACACTTTCCTCTAGCTCAGTTTTATTAAAGAATTATAAGGTAGAATAGCTATGAAGTCGTTATTTAACAAGTTAGAGAGTTTGCGTAATGCAGATAGAACGCAAATCGAATACAAATCAAAGTTAACAGTCTTTACAAACATTTGAATCGAAGTATTGAACGTATAAGATATTCCTTCCTTACATTTTAAATAGCTTCAGACTTACCTATTAGGCAATATTATCAAAAGTATATTCCATTAAAGAAGGTAACGTGCTGAAAAGAATAAAGCACACTTTGTTTTCGTTTGACGAAACGCGCTAATGGTGTTAGCTGAATTCGAAATTTATTACGCTTTTCCCTTGATAAGTCCGTGTTAAACATCGAATTGGGCTAATGTACCATTTACTGCCATTTCTTGTATTTTTTCTGTATATTAGAAATGTTTTTGATTTTTTACATGAATTTTTTTTAATTTTTAATTTTTAATTTGATTGATTTTTTCTCTTCCTTTGTAGTTTTTATAGTTTTTCATGTTTTGTATTTTACTTTTATAATTTTGTATAATATTTTAGCATGGTGTAAATTTTTTTACTCTTGTACTACAGTATCAAATGTACTTTTAAGCAATAACTGTTTAAAACTTCCTCTTCTTTACAAATATTGTTAAATTTTTGCAGCTCAAATGCGCAGAATTCTTGACCGCATAGGCCTCTCTTGTTCCAGTACTAGTCTAGTCTAGTCTATTGCTGGGATATTGCCAATTATGGGCAACTTATACAGCTCACTGAGGAATTGCATAGAGCCCCTGACGTGCAATTTCCTTAAATAAAATAAAACCAAATATGCGGTATGAAAGAGATGCCGTTTGCATCGCAAGGTTGCAATAAACCAAAGTCCTGCAATGTAGAGAGAAGTCCTAACTAAAATCCTGACTGCGGCTGAGCCGCGTTAGTACATGTCTGCGTCCTAACCAGTGCACATGAAAGTAACACAATTTATTAAACTTTAGTTATACAATACAATACAATACAATACAAAAACTGAATTAATACATGAAATATAACATAAAAAATGATAATAAACATTGAAATTCTTGATTAAATATGATAACTAGGATAAATAACGAAAGCCTATTTACATATGTAGAAGTTGAAGCAATGCTCTAACAACTACTAAGTTGGGAAATTCAGATCCCTTAGTAAGTGAGCCGCATATGACCTGATGTTGTAATCCTCATCTAAGGCTATGTAGTCTAGAACATGGAAATGTTGAAGATGCTTACATAATAAGGCAGATTTAAAGAAGTTGGCATTCATTCTATGTAAATAATGATTTACATATTCAATCCTCAGGTCTGTGTGTAAGGTCTCATTAGATACGTAGAAATGGTCATTTGTGATAAGTCTTAAGACTTTGCTTTGCGTAATCTGAAGTTTTTCAAAATCGTTTTTAGAGTAAGTCGCCCAGGCCGGCGAAGCATAAGAGAAAATGGGCCTTATGACAGCAATATATAAATGCCTTTTCTTTACAAAGCTTAAACTTGAATTTCTTCCAATAAGTGGGAATAGGCAAGTAATTACACTTAATGCTTTGCTTCTGACATGGTTAATATGGTCTTTCCGAGTTAGCTTATTATTGAGTGTCACTCCTAAGTATGTAGCCTTGGATACCAACGGTACCTCAGTGCCAAATAATTTAATCTTTTCATTAAGTCTTCTACATCTTTGCTTTCTTCTAATAACTAATAGTTCTTGTTCCAGTACTACTTTCTACTCTTATATAGAGTATATATATATATACTCTTATATATATATATATCCAGTTTGTTCTCGGCTCAGTGAGCTCAGATTTTTTATTCATATATGTTGGTAAATTGCGCATTTTTTGCTTTAAAAATGATTGATTTATGTTGTTCTTATCTTCCGGTTAAGGTTTGTATGCCTTTAGTAAATCTGCATGCAATATTTGTAGAATTATCAACAATTTAAAAGTTGTTTAAGTGCAGCTAAGCCTAATTATGGTTACGAATGCAGCCATATTTATTTACATTTGAAACTTAGCAGAATAGTGGCCTTGTTGCCAATCTGGAGAAACTAAGCTTCGCAACAACAGAGATAACGCCTTTTTTTATTATTGCATATTAAATCATGCTTAACTCATTCTGGAATTTATTCGAGGAAATATAAGATAAGTCTTTAAGATTTAGTTGGTAGTTTTTAATATAGGTATTTTGAGTTTTTATGTATTTTTGCCTTGTCGCGAAGTGAGAACTGAATTAATTGAATGATAAATACTGGATCGTCTTTTATACATCGTTTCAGATTGAGTATTTGAATAGAACATGTGGCAACGATTAGATGATAATTCTTCAGATGATATACATTGTGAGTATTTGTGCATTCCGAGTTATAAAATGAATGAGATGTAACACTGTTAAGTGAACTTAGCGCCAGAGTGTCGCTATGGTAAACAAATATAGTGAATTTTAAAGAGTGCATTTATTCTGTTGTGGATTATGCTCTTTTAACGAAGTACTTTAATTCAATCCAATAAGTTTAAATGAAATGCAAGAAAAAGTTCATATAATTTAATATTCCGTACAAGGAAGTCATGTGGTGTACACATCAATATTTCCGGCAAGATTCGGTTTATCCTCCCGTTGAGTATAATTTGATTTTTACTCAGTACTTAATCAACAGAAGAATATTAATTATTTTATTAACTTGATTTTTGCTTAAAACTTAATCAGTAACATAAAGTTTTATAAAAACTAAACAGTTTTCGATATGGTCATTCACGTTGAATCACGTACTAACGATTATTAGAGATCTGTTTGCTTGTTTGTGCTTTTACTCATCTTAAAAAAAAGAAAGAAGAAAAATTCTATGATGGTCTGTGATAGTGTCCTTTTTTCGTGTTTTCTTTTTTTAATATATAAGGCATATCAGTACAGATTCTTCTCATTGTTCTAATTTTGATCAGAAGTACTAGGCATAATGTTTTTTAGGTTATGTTTCGTATCATCTGAAAGAACCAGGGAATTTTTTACAAAGCTGGGAATTATTAAAATCACAATCCGTACCATCTGAAAGGGAAGATATGTTTTTCTGTCCTTTCTGTATGATACTCGAAGGTGTAAATCGGTTGCTGATGTGCCGGAAGAAACAATAGGTTTGCTGAAGAGGCCTTATAGATCATCTGAACTGTATTTTTTTTAGCCCAAAGGGCGTTAGCCTAGAAGGGCTATTAATTTCGTTTTGCCATTTTGCGTTGATTCACTTTCTGCGTTGATTCACTTTTCAAACTGGTGCCACCAAATATTATAGCTCTGTGTTATATTTAAGTAAATTAAATAATGAAGAAGCTGCATAAATGTATGTATGTTTCTCGCATTGTGATAAAACAACGGTACCTAGAGCCATCAAATTTTGATTAACGGAGTCTTCCAATCGAACATGTGAATCGGAAAGCCCTAATTTAGAATTTGTTTTGTTATCTATTTCATATTTTGTCAGACATTAAAGAATGTTTTATTAACAAAGTCAACGATTTCAAAGCGAGAAATGGCAACACCTTACACTGGGGGAAAAAATTATCTCCAGCGCGTCATACTTTGTATTGGAAATTCTAAAGATATGCTCATTTTAAAATTATTTTGCGATATTGCTGTTGAATTGAATTTTATGGTTTAAGTGCAACGAATATAATATTTAATAATGAAGGTAACACACAAAATGTTTAAAAAACGCCGCTTTGGGCGTATTTTCCCCCTTTTTCTTTCTTCTTCTTCTTCTTTTTCTTTCTTTCTTTCTTTCTTTTTTTTTTTTTTTGCGTGCGTGTGTGTGAAACTTTATGTTTTGCTTTTACCGTGAACATTCATCTGTATTTAAAAAGTCCAGATTGTAAAGGCTATCGGCCTCGATCTCAAAAGAATGCTAGCAAGGTGGGCTGTAGCCTTCTTTCAACATTGTAGGCCATCAGTTGCCGTCTGTATAAATTAACGATATTAATAATTCAAAACGGAATATACCTTTATTTAGTTGTCACTTGAAACAAGAGCTTAGCTAGCTCCTTTAAAAAATCAGTGACTTAAGTGACTGTCTATGTCACCTGTAGTTGGAGCCAGACCTGAATGTTCGACACAGCAAGAGCACAAATTGAATTGCTGTGTTCAGTCATGCATGAGTTTCGCATTGAATGCTTTTAATGTGATGCTGATAATTTTTTTAGTCTTAAAACTATCTGATCTACTGTTTGTATAATAATAAATTATTGATCATAATCTTATCGTTTGTGAACATATTGTGAGTTACGTTACGTAATACGTAATGGTTTCCATGCTTTTAGTATTAATGTAAATTTATGGGGTGATATAAGTTGATGGTACGAAAGCCATTATAATAACTGAAATAGCAAGTTACTTACTTAGCTGTTAGAAGATAAGTCACACATATTTACCGCACTGACCAGCATATATGGGTGGGTGATCGGCTGAGTATCGATAATACTAACTACTGCACCTGGAGTGCTTTGATAAATTCTCATCATTGTTTGTTTAAACAATGTGATATCAGTAAAGTGAATGACCCTTCTGGCCCCTAATGTGATCTTTGGAACTGTGAAGCAAATTCGATTACGCACTAGGAATGTGTTCACTTAGCACTTGGTACGTACAAATCCCAAACTGCTGTGTGATTAGGATGAATACGTGTAATTAACTAGCAAATGGTAAGCGTGTGATTAACACAGGGCAGAACAAAGGGAAAAAAAGATTACATTTCATTCTCTCTCTCTCTCTTTTTAGTTCAAAGGGACTTTGTCCGTGAAGGACTATCTATTGTTTTCGCTTTGGGATTTTGCGTCGGAAACATTAAAAGTCTGTATCACTTTTCAAACTGTTGCCACAAAATATTGCAACCCTGTATTATATTTAAAGAAATTAAATAATGAAGAATGTGCATAAATGTATGTATGTTTCTCGCATTGTGATAAAACGTAGGTACCTAAAGCCGTCAATGCCGTAACCCTGCTGCGAATATAGGCATCTGGAAGCCCAAATTTGAAATTTGGAATTTGTTTTATTAACGATTTCATATTTTGTAAAACTTTAACGAATAGGCATCTAGCCCAAATTTGAAATTTGGAATTTGTTTTATTAACGATTTCATATTTTGTAAAACTTTAACGAATTTTTGATTAACAAACTCAAGGATTTCAAAGCGGGCAATGGCAACGTTGCAAGAACATTTTTATCTGCAGCGCGTGAGACTGTGTGTAGGAAATTCTAAAGATATGCTCAGTTTAAAATTATTTTGCGATATTGTTTTTTAACTGAATTTTATGGTTTAAATGCGAGGAACATGATATTCAATAAATAAAAATACAAAATGTTTAAAAAAACGGCCCTTTGGACGTAATTTAAAATCTGAAACCTTTCAGATTTTTTTATTTATTTATTTATTTATTTATTTATTTATTTTTATTTTATTTTATTATTTATTTATTTATTTATTTATTTTTATTTTATTATTTATTTATTTATTTATTTTTATTTTATTATTTATTTATTTATTTATTTTTATTTTATTTTATAAAAAAATCTCCGCGCAAGCCTATTTATCGGAAATTCTAAAGATATGCTGTTTTTAAACATTTTTAGCCCAAAAGAGACATTAGACCAAATTCTCACTAACGTGTATGTGTGTAAATGAAAAAAACACCACTTTTGGGAGTAGCATAAAATCTAAAAGCCTTCATATTCTATTTTATATCTTATTTTTATTTATTTATTTATTTTTTATACTTGCAATAAAATATTTCAGAAATCATTCCCTGTACATTTCAGAAATAATATTTGAAGTTTCATTGTTCTAGATGTTGTCGGAAAAATTTTTGAACAGCTTTTGCTAGAATTAGAATAATTTCAAGTAAATTTTGTTCGTTTTACGTAAACAGAAAGAAAAGTATATATCTATTTTCTATAACATTCGTAAATATAAGACAGAAGTTGTGCAGATAAAAATCAAGGTATAAGAATTACTTTAGAAGTTCTGTATATACTTAAGGAAATTACAAATAAACTTTTACATACTTAATATTTTGAAATTATATATTAGGAATAAGAGTTAAAGGTATTTTTAAGATATTAAATTCTGCATTTGTTAAAAGCGTATGTGGTGTGAGAAGCTGACATGTACATAACTACATAGATAACTGAAAATGGGCTCACAGGAACTCTAATAGAAGTAAGTTTTAATTAGAATGTAATAATTAACTTGAGCATGAATGGTATGCATGATTTTGCAGAAAAGTGTTCATTTATCTCTCGTTACGCTGGAACTTGGTATTCTATAGGCGTCAACACAATGTAATTCTTTTAAAATATTTAAACTTAGACATTGCAACTTGCATCATTTTTCTCTTTTAAGTAAAGCAGGATGCTGTTTTTTCCCCCACTTTTTTTAGCTTTCTTTATTAGATGTAATATAAATACCAATATAAAAATCAGAAGGTTTCTCATCTTCATCTGACGTCAAAACTTCCCATCGTAATTATTAGGCATTCTTTTAAACGGAAATGATATATTGCAGAATAGTAGTATCACATTTCCTCGCTTATTCCCTCCCTTTTTTAACCCAAAAGGGCATTGCCCAGAAGGGCTATTAATTTCGTTTTGGGATTTTGCGTTGATTCATTATAAAAGGGGAATCACTTTTTAAATTGTTGCCACCAAATATTAGAGCCCTGTATTATATTTAAAGAAATTAAATAATTAAGAAGCTGCATAAATGTATGTATGTTTCTCTCACTGTGATAAAACAACGGTATCTAGAGCCATCACATTTTGAATAACGTACGTCTCCACCCGAATATGGGCATCAGGCCCAAATTTGGAATTTAGAATTTGTTTTACTATCTGTTTCATATTTTGTAAAGCATTTATGAGTTTTTGATTAAGAAACTCAACGATTTCAAATGGAGCAATGGCAACACTGTACGGGGAAAAAAAGCATTTTTATGTCCAGCACGCGAGACTGTGTATCGGAAATTCTAAAAATATGCTCATTTTAAATATTTTGTAATATTGCTGTTGAATTGAATTTTGTGGTTCAAGTGCGAAGAACATGATATTTAATAAATAAAGGTAACTCACAAAACGTTAAAAAAACGCCCCTGTGGGAGTAATGTAAAATCTGAAAGCAAATTTTTTGAGCTAATTTTATCACCCGAAAATCGAGAGCTGAAAATTACACCAGTAATTTACTTTTGAAGGGCGCGGTTATAACAAAACCGTAGCAAATTAAAAGTATTGATGAACTACTTACTGATAATTATCTCAGTATTATTTCTTAAAATGTATTCCAATAAGAATTAATAGTAATATTACAATATCTAAAACGACTTCATTTCTACTCTTCTGTAATTTAAATCTCACCTGTTCTTATTGTTTTCTCTGATACTCCTTAAAGCTCAGAACATCCATAAATAATTAGAGAAGGTGTATGTCAGCTGACTCCGCGAAGTCGTAGATTGGAATGTCAATCAGCATTTGCGTCGCTGTGATGGGTCGGTTCCTGTATTAGGTTGGCATAAAGTTCAACAGTTAGAAAGGAAAGTTTCGGCGTGACCTTCGCAGGGGGGAAATGATGCGGATATTTTTAAAACCTTTAGAACTCGTCGCTAGCTAGAAAGATCTTTTACAAGAAATTAGACCTTTTACAAGATATTAGAAACTTCTTTTATTTCTGATGTGTATGGTGCAAAATAACAGTTGTCGCAGAAAGTTATTAAAAAGTCCTGGTAAGCTTAATTTTCAAGAGAATAACTTGTCACTGCCTTCTACACTTATCACAACTCAGCTACACATTTTTATATCATCAAAAGATAAAGCTGTTATTCGTCACTGCTTACCAGCAAGATCTATTTATTATTTATCTATTATTTGATGTTAACAAAGCAAAAGCAGTAACTCATTAGAGAGGATTATTCAAAGCGTTTAAATACTTTCAGTCGATAACTGCTTTTCGAGTTCCATCTCTACTGTCCACTTCTTCAGTTTGTGTGCGCACAGCAGTAATATAGCGAAATCATTTGAAGTTCTCCGAAAATGGCCCAGCAAATCACAACTAGTAATACCATGGTTCATTTGAAACTTAATTCTGCTTGGCATGTTTTACATGTATTAAACATGTCTTATATTCGCAATAGCATATTCAGTGACACACGGATTGATAATAATAGCCGGTAATCGTAATTCCAGACTTAATAATCATATAGATTGTTACGATCGTGTTCGATGGAGGCAATGTTTATTGCCGAAGTGGCATGGTGAAAACTTATCAAGGTTCCTTATTTACTGTGGGAAAAAAAAAATAAGTCAAGGTTTCCTCCTCCCCCTCCCCCGTTATTTGGTTCTGATGAATGATTTCTGTTTGTCTTCCAGCAGTAAAATTGCTTCATGAGGCTGAATTTCAGGAGTCCATACTTTACTTATTTCATTCTGTCGCATATGATGTGTGTACGTTTTAATGCAACAAGCACAATATTTCTTTTTAAAATATTCAGCCATTTTATTATTTATATTAGATGATATCCTAACTTTTTATAGCTAGAGATATTTCGAATTAATACAATAAATGTAATGCTACTTTTGAACGTACACTTTCGACCATCTTATTTTTATACCAGAAAAAGATTTAATTTTCTATTTTTCTTCCTTGTGTGAAGTATTGTAATCGCGAAAATTTTCGGATATCATATTTCAACAGAAATATCCATTTTGACCGTTCCCGAATCCATTTGGGCGATTTTTTTGCATGGCGTCTGTATGCACGCACAGAATAGAGGTAATGTAGGACTCTTTTTCCCAAAACAAACTGTAAAATGCATTTAAAATGGATTCAAAAAGGATTTTTTGTGACATCTATACGTACATATGTATGTATCTGGCATAACTTAAGAAAGATTAACCGTAGAATGTTGAAATTTTGTATATGGGACTGTTATAACATCTAGTTGTGCACTTAGATTTTTTTATTGCAATCGAAATAACCGAACGTATATATATATATATATAATTACAAAACAATTTTTATAAAAAAACAAAATATGAACATGCCTAGTATTTTCGCGCATTAAGCTGCTGAAAAATTATCAGTAAAGGCTTAAAGTAAGAAGTTTAGAACTCATTTTTCACAAAGACCAAACACTGAAATTCATAATTAATAAATTTCAAATAATGCGTTAAATGTTACAAAGGATTTTAAAAATGTTAAAACGAAACATTTTCAAACAAGCAATACCCAATTCAAAAAATTAATGAAATTTAAAGAAAAATGAACATAACAGAAGAGGAATTCAATCAACTTCAATGCTACTTCGTCAGGGGGGAGGAACAGTGAAATTAATTAAAATCTCTCTTCTACAAAAATCTTTGCTTTTTTGTATTCAGAATTAGCCGATGAACCATTTCGATGTATATTAATTATAATAGTTCATCCGAAAATTCTGGCCCTTCCCCAAACAAGGAAAAAACAAAGTAAATTATAATAAGAATCTTGAACCTTAAATAAAGAAAATGCTTCTTAATTTTATTTTTCGTTTTCAATTCTAAAGAATTGAAAACGAAAGTGAAAAAATTAAATCAAAATTTTTACCTTTAAATATATAGCTTATAACCCAAAGAATTTAAAACGTTATAAAAATTAGGTGAAGAGACTTAGTTAAAACTTACAAGAAGTAATTATAAACTTCGAGCACATTCAGTAGACCACAATCAAAACTAATAATACCGTTATAGTAGTGACGTACGGGTTTGCCATTTTGGCTTCATTGGCGAAGCTAAAAAACCTTGGCGAGAAGGTAATCGCGAAAAGGCTAAAATTTTGGAATAAAAGATGGAATTCTGAAACCAAAAGAATTAAATACTTCAAAAAAAAAAAAAAACTTTTAAATACTTCAAATACTTATCCATACTTCTTAAAATCCTTACCTGGTCTTTATT
This sequence comes from Stegodyphus mimosarum, assembly GCA_000611955.2. Classification (NCBI taxonomy): domain Eukaryota; kingdom Metazoa; phylum Arthropoda; class Arachnida; order Araneae; family Eresidae; genus Stegodyphus; species Stegodyphus mimosarum. The sequence continues at coordinate 47,640 of KK119660.1, forward strand.
TTTGTAATCGTTGGTCTTTATCATATACTTCCAATTACAGAAGTATTTTAAATGACGGAAATAGTCATGTTTTCGCAGTGTCAAATTAAAATAAGAACTCATTTTAGACAGATAACGAAATCTAACTTTAAAAGCAATTTCTTGGTTCCTACACTTATATTTGAGAAAGTTTTACATTTGTTATAAAAACATAAAATTGAAAGAAGTTTGTACGGCAAAAATTGACGGGATATTTAATTTCAAAATTTGCAATTTTTAACGTCATTTTCAACTAACTTCGTGTGATTGGCTAATTAAGTTAGAATACTTTGAGCAAAAAGGTTTAAATGAAATGCTGCGTAGGCCATGCAAAGAATTCATGTGAGTGTCCATATCAAATTTTTTTGTATCAGGAGATGATTTTGCTAATATTACTAATTTTTTAAACATATAAACCTATTAAATAATAAAAAAAATCAAGTTATTAAATTATAAAAAAGGAAAGCAATAATTTTTATGCTGTCTTTATTGGGAATTCATGTAAAAATTAAGGTAACAGTTCTGTGGAAAACGTTTGGAACTTTTCGTCTAAAATTATCCTTTCGTTTAATCTTTCATACTATCGAAATTTCCACTATATTTCTGAGAAAGAAGTGTGTTCATGAAATATTAAAGCCATTAATCTCTAAAAGAATTTTTATTTCCAGTTATTAAGCACAGACAGAAAATATTACTCTTAGCAAACGATCTGGTGATACGAACCTTGTAGAACATATCAAAGCGTCGACTAAGCGCCTATAGTACTTTCCTTTTCGCCTTTTTGATTGGATCATACTAGCAATCAATCTTCCATCAATAGCGACTCCGCCTTCATCGTCTGATGGAGCGTAGAGGGCAAAATGCTTTCGAATTTCAAGTGTAAATTTCTTTCTGAGTATAAAAAACTGGTCTTCGAATGCCTTTTAAGGATGGCTGTTTATATCAGGGAGCAGATGCAATTTTGATTTCACTGATATACGTCGAAGTTTCGTGGCAGAAAGAGCTTTTAGAAATAGATGTTTGTCCTTCAGGTTCTAAATATCTAGATAAGAAAAGCTTTTTTAAACATTAAGTAAAATAAATATTTTGGTCATTACATGTTGAGTGGAAAGATTAAAAAAAAAAAAAAAAAAAAGAGGAAA
>KK119660.1:55315-68774 GCA_000611955.2 Stegodyphus mimosarum
AGTTTTGGCAACAATTTTCCTTTCTTATTGTTGTTGATAGATTTTTGATGAAATTGCATCATTTTGAATAGTTTCATTATTTTAAAAATTTCGGTTTGGCAACAATTTTTCATCGTATTTCTTATTTTACTGTTTTTAAGAGACTGAAAAGTTTAAGAAATTAAAAAGTTGTTTCTTTTTGCAACAGTAAATTGTTTAATTACTTTATTAGGATAATTAAGATTTGTATCAAGGGATATTGCTTATTTCATTGTAATATTTTATACAATTTAAATGGCTGCGATGTGACTGCTGACACATTTCCTCAGAAGATTACCTAAAGTATCATAACATTTCAAAATTTCAAAAAAAGGATCATTCAAACTATCGAGTAAGAAAATGTTTAAAAAATTTTAATTTTATTGTAAAATTTTTCTATAATTTTTTATGTTAACATGGTGGTGCTTAAGAACGGGGACATAAATTATGCTTTAACAAATGTTTAATGCACATCTCATGCAATTAATTTGCTAAAAATTCAAGATGTATATGTTTTTCTGTAGATACATCAGGGCCGTATACAAATGAGGGTTGGAATCTTAACAAAGAGAAAAAAGTTGGAAGAACTTACGCGGCCATAGGTCCCAGGTGTGTCTTTTAGGCATTTTTCCGGTACGTTTAAAAGCCAGACGAAGGCTGCCCGCATAGCGGCTAGTATGAAATAAAACTTGCGATTTATATGCAAGTAGTCGCTCAGACGGTATATTGGTTAAAGGAGCCATAGGGCCCGGATGTATATAAGCATTCTGTGCCGCGCCACGCGCATAGGAAAAAAAATCCGTACTTGTGATTGGACATACTTTCCAATGATATCATTTGCTCTAGGCGTAATGACGTTCAGGAGGGATTCTTACTGTTTTGTTTTCGTTGAATGACTCGCATGAGAGGCACGGAAGCGTGAAAATTATCATTTGTTTTCTTTGAAACACAAAAATTTAGCTGCAGCGTTCTTCAGATGGCTTCCTGTTTTATGGAATAATAAAATTATAAAATCTTTTAAAGATGCTGTTAGTATCAGAAGCAGTCTTAAGCGCTTATATTATATAAATAGTTGAGTTTGTGAATTTAGTGCAAAAACGAAAACACAGCGATCTCGATCCAACTGCAAAGGCGTTGTGTGCTAATAAATATATTATTACTATTGCAATTTTGTTGCATTCTGTTTCTTTCACATTGCAGAAAATATTTCTTTTGCAAATGTTATGTTATTTCTATGTTAATGTCCATGTCATTTCTAATATTCTGTTACCTTAAAGGAAAGAAAAAACTGCATTCGGTATTGTCGCTGAATTTAATACGCCTATATAAGAAAGAGACTTCCTTCTCTGATGAATACTATTTTTATGCAAAGGTACAAAAGATGTTACACATTGAAAAATGAGAATATTCATAAAGTAATATTATTCAATTTAAAATACGCTTCCCTATTTCTCTGTTCCAAATCTATATTAGTCTAGAATATACATTTATTAAAAATCTCTGCACTTGACAAATATTTACGGAGTTATCACAAGAAGAAATAATACTTTTTCTCTGCAGGAAAAAAAAATCATTACATTTTTTATATTAACTTATTATAATGTTGTAAGAAGTTTAATCTCATAGCAAGAAAAGTACAACGCACGTAATAATCTTTTTAGTACTGCTAATAAAATGTTCAAACGGTATTTGAGATGTACCCTCGAGTCTAAGCAAAGTCAAGGCTTTCGTAAGTGTAGACGAAATGATGTCATTGGAGGCCATACCTTACCACGAAGAGAAATTTTTCCCTATGTGCGTGGCGCGGTACAGAATGCTTATATGCGGCCCGGGTTCGAATCCTAGAGAAGACAAGGTTGTAACTGTCCGTCCCTTCGTATTTTATTTTATTTTATTTGAATTGCTCAGCGGGCTTCCGACCTAAGGTAGTGAAAAAACGAAGTAATGCCCGATCAGCGGAAGGAAAATCTATATAGTTCTGTAATAGAAATAAATAATTGCAGAAGCAAGGTTTGTTACATTGACAACTTTGCACGTCGTGCTAACAAACAATACATATGTACATAAAATCACAGTCTAGTAAGAAGGACAACAGTAGCAAGGTTTGTTACACTGACAGCTTTGCACAGTGCTACAAATAATTCCTATATACGTAATATCATAATCTAAAAAGATTAATAATAATGTCCGTCCATTCATAAGAGGCAAAGGTGCACACCTATCAGGTGCCTCTATAATAAAATACCACCACTTCTGGCCTTAGTAGCGGCCAAGCCGAAGTTGGCTGAGGGCACGCCATTGGGGGAAAAAAAGACCAGTTGAATAAAATTCAGTTCACTTAGAATTTATTAGAAGCATGAAACAGAAAGAAAAATTTAATATTAATTTTTTTACAGCAATCTGTAAACTTACTTTTCGTTGTGCTTACCTAGATCGCATTTAATTATAAAATACTTTTTATATTAATGCAAAGTAATTTACTTTCATATGGATATTGTGTTGTAAAGCTGCATTATGTTAATGTAGCCATTTATTATGATTTAGATCTTTACTGTTATTTCTTCTTTCCGTTTTACTACCAGAATGCAAATCAGTTTTGAGAATATCTTAAGTGAGGTTTTTCGGATTGTAAGACAGAGCGGATTTCTGCCTCTCAGTTACTAGGTTTCGCTAGTTCTAGTAAGATTATAATTCTTCGGCTTTACATTATAGTTGCTGACGTTTAAATTGTTACGCCGGTGAGAAATATGAGCCAACTTCCCGTTAAATAAATTGGCTACTAGACTTAGTTTTAAATTTTGAGATTGCCTGTTAATTTTAAGTTTCATCGCCAAGCACGAGTCGTACATTTAAGTTCAAGTTCTGATTTATTAAAAAGGTTTGTTTTAAAACCTTCCCAAGGCTCTGTCATCAATTTTAAACGCAACGGTTATTCACACCAAGTCTGTTAGGAGTTTTATACCAGTTTTGGCGACTAAAGAATGCCACATTCTATTATGTAAAAGAGCATAATAATAATAAAGTATTGCAATAATATGTAGTGTAAAAACTTACTTATAGCTTAAATAAAGAAATGTAAAATTTGCTTTTTATTTGGACACTTTTTTAAATATTTTCATTAGTTTTAAATATTTTAATTGTGAAACTGTTAGTGTAGAGTCATTAGGTTACTTCGAAGGAGGAGATGGGGGAACTCTGCAGTGCCCTCGCCGGGACTCGAACCTGGACGTCTCGAATACTCGCCGAGTGTCCTACCGTTACACCACGAAGGCATGCTAGAAAGAGGGAGACAATACCTTATATGTTCCCCCCTTTAAAGGGTGCCCAGGTGTTAGGGGGCGCAATCACCAAATCCTGGTGATGACGAATTTTTGTCCACTACCTTTTAGTTCGGGGGTCTCTGTAAAATCATTAGGTTATTTCGAAGCAGGAGATTGGGGAAAATTTGCAATGCCCTCACCTGGACTCGAACCTGGACCTCTCGAATACGCGCCAAGTCTGCTACCGTTACACCACGAAGGCATGCTGGAAGGAGGGAGAAAATACCTTATACTAGAAGGATCTGGTTACAAGCTTAATTTACTTCGATATTTAGTTGTAAGACGTGTGCTTCACAAGGATGCAGATGCAATTGTTTATTCGCTATTATATCAACTCCTTGAATGCCCCTTTTCGTTCACAACGAAACACACGTGTTTAAAAGTTTTTCGCTGAAATTTATCTTTTTAAGTTTTATCTTCTCTGACCGCAGTCAGTTATTTTCAAACAGTGCTAAGCAGGTGTTGAGCATTTGCAGCGCAGCTGATCAAAAATTATTTGAATGATTATTATGTTAAAATCTCGGCAATGTGGTATCTATGCGTTTTAACTCTGTAGTTACGCGTAGGGGCGCGTATTATCTAGTCTATGATCTGAAAAATGTTTATCTTTGCATTGCGCATGGTTCACGAATCCAAATGGTCTCGATTAACACTTCGCACGACTTATTCCATCAATCGAATAATTTATTCCAGCAATTTCGCTTCATTCTATTTCATATTCAGTTTTTCTTTTCGCTGCTGGACTTCCTAACGCATGCGTTTAACAGAGGGGAATGGTAGTAGCGTGGCCAAAGTTACGACTGTTAGGCTTTTAGAGGTTTTCTATTATATTGCATGAACAACATATGTAGCTTTCCCATGCGTTCTTTGAATTACCGTTCGGTCACAAAAGATGCAACGATGGGTGCGGAGAGTGTGCATATGCATAAAAATCTCGTCCACGATTTTTAAGCGTCTCGGAGGAAAGAATCTTTGGAGGATGTTGGTGCGAGAGAAGTCTCCCTCTTCTCTCTTAAGTTTCCGGAGAGTGCTCTATATCCCTCCCTTCCAAATGGCATCCTGAGGGGTTCTCGAGCTAAGGGGGTGTACTTAAAATAAAAGCACTTAACTTCGCTAGGAGAAAATGGATATGTAAATGAAACCGTTTGGCAACAAAAAGCTTTTTTCTTCCTTCGATCCCCCGCCGTCCATTCTGAATAAATTCCTTAGCTGCGCGGAATGCCAATTTGCTGGGCCGGCAACATCAGTACAAGGGGAATGTCCTGGAATTGAACCATTTACGGTGACAAAGTGTGTATGTCGTGTATTCGGAGGGGAGTCATGAAAATTAGAACCTTGCTTGGAATTTAATTGGATGTCGTCCATAAAGGATAGACTCTTGCGGTCATATAATTTATTTCCCAGAGGAAGATGTTGAAGCTTATTAGAGTTTATCAAAAATTAAATAACTTGTATGATGTGTATTTTGAGAATTTAATAAGGTTCCAGTGGTAATGATACGTCAATTTATCTCCTCCCCTTCTCCTTGATGTACGCATAAATTGATTTGTGAAGCCTTGTTAAAATGTACATTACATAAATTCTGTTATGCAAATATCGCTGTTTTCAAATTTAGAAGTCTCTTTTAGAATTAGGCCAAAAAAGGGTACGTTATTATGTTACTTTTCCGTTAGAATTACAAGTGTCAATGTATAAACGAAAAATGACATCATCTCAACTATTCATAAGCATTAAAATAACTCCTTGATGGCATGAAACAAGCAGCAAAATGTCACCAATCAGCAATGAAATTACTGTTGTTCACATGTTTAGAAGTTCATATGACATGGAAACTTCCAAGTTTTACCTCAGACACTTGAAAATATTAACATACTCGTTCAGGAAATATTAGCCTAAAAATTCTTGTTTACATTTATTAGCAATTAATATTTGTTTTATATTGTTAGATACTGTTTTAGTAACAAAAATGTTACAAGGAATATAGCTTTTCTCGTTATATTATTCCTGTATTGGAATTATATACATATAACTTTAAGAAAATTGATCAAGTTTTCAGCATACCTAATAATGCTGTACACATTTATTACCTGTTTCGAAACTATTTGTAAAGTTATTTTTCCATTTAATTTCTTATTTATAATTTTCCTCAAACCAGCATATCTTCAAGTTCAAACTGAATACAGTTAGTACTTCGTGAAAATATGAAGATATCTTAGTCAGAAACATTCCTCATGTGTGAACTAGTCGTTCGGTATCCACTCGTACATTATTTTGCCATTAATATGTACCGTCTTTTTCTGAAAATAAGACATCCTCCGAAAATAAACCCTATCATGATTTTCGGAACTTTTTGTAAAATAAGACATCCTCCGAAAATAAGCCCTCTCGTGATTTTCGGAACTTTTTAAAATAATGTGACAAAAAGAATTCGTTAAAAAATGCTGTTGATTTATTAAGTAATAATATGTTTAGCTTTCCTAATACTCATATTTCAGAGAGATGTTTGAAACAAAATATTCCGAAAAATTAATTGTTTACCTCTACAGTTCGTTTCAAATTAATTCTTGGAATTTATCTTAAAAATACAACATAAGGCAGCAATCTACATTGAGTGACAGTGCAGGTATACAACGTTCATTCATTTCAGTCTTGTAAATCTGATTATTTCCTCATACGTAATTTTATTTAAAAATAAAGTGAACAGTTAACCCCAGTTAAAATGAATATTTTTTAACCCCAGTTAAAATGAATACAAAACGAAAGAGTTATTCCGTCGAGTGCAAAAAAGGAATCGTGGAAGACTCCACGGGTGTAAATCTTGTAGCATTCTGTAAAGAGAAGATGCTGGATCTCCGTATGGTTCGTAAATGGCGTGCAGACTACGATTCTTGACACCCTACCGATATTCTTGACATCGATAAAATTTTAAAAGATTCTGTGAGTGGCGCCCAAACTACTGGTGCACGATAATTCACCAACACCAGGATTTGGCGATTGCGTCCTCTAGTCCCCATCCACTCCACTAATATTGAAAAGGGGAAAATATAAGACATCCCTCCTTTCCACGTGCTTTCGCGGTTAAACTGGAAGCATACTCGAAGCCTATGCGGGAGGTTCTAAGTTCGAATCCCGGTGAGACGCATTTTTAGAGTTCTTGCATCAATATAACCTAATGTCTCTATACATTAAATAATTCAATATTTCAAATGCCATAATCTATTGCCCTTTAGACCAATGCCAGATTTTATTTTGAAATAAAATTAAAATCAATTTCGCAATTTGATTCTAATGTCAACAACTCTGTAAAGAAATATTTTTACAGAACATCGTTATTTCAGCAAATAAATTTATGGCACACACTGAATCCACTATAGTAAATCTTATCCTCCTTATATCATTAAACGCTATTAAAAAAAGTGTTCGTATTGTATGTTTTCGAATATCATTGTAAAAAAACACTAAATAGTCCATTATAGTGTTGGAACTGCAGAATCTTGTGTATTTCGATCAAAATGTCTCTATCCCATGGAACTACGTTGAAGGCATTTACTGTTCTGTCTTACAAAAGACAGCATTTAACGCTTGTATGTACTAGGAGCGATGGCTATCTCAAACTATCTATCGAAAGATTATTTATTTTTGATCTTCTCACCATGACGGAACAATGAGTGCTGCTGTTGTAAATGAAATATCTTCTTACAGATATCTTGAAGTGAATCGTTGTCTTCCCTAGCCGCGTTACTGAGACCCAACTGTGCAAGGAAGACTAAAGAGGGGAGAATCTGTCGCCTCCTTTTCCGTCTCGTCTATCAGTCTGTCCATCCTAAAGTACCTCCCATAACGCGTCAGACACCGCAAATGAACGACAGGGTGTCGATGGACGCTGTGTTACGCCGCTGATGTCATTTCGTGGGGTCGTCAATGTGAGAGAGAGAAAGTAGGAATGAATGATTTTCCCGCGAGTTCACTATTCCGTAAGAACTTTAGAACAACTGCTAGTTCAACGGAAACTTGTATGTTCTGTAGCTGCAACTTGTGAAGCTTGGAGAAGACCCACCCCAATGATTTTGAGCATGTCTCGGCATCTGAGTTTCGGCTTTCCTTCTAATCAATGCTGCTGCTGTGTTGTTAATCCAAATTGTAAACAGAGGGTCGAAGCAAGTTATTGTATCTCCCTGATTCAGCTAATGTTTCTGGCAATGCTTTCGCCATGGGAATAGGTCATTTTTTTATATTTTATTTTGTTTATTGACCCTCAGTAATTAAAATTGTAGGATATTCGAAATTATGTATACCTTGTCCAGTTGTCTGATCAATGTTGCCAGATCTTGGGATTTTTCACAAATTTTCTACTTTTGAGCTACTTAATTTTCTGCTTTTAATAAATTTTAGTATTTGTACAAACCTGAACAAGTACTAAAATTTATTTCTGCGCGAAATTTTGCGACTTCAATCATTCTTTCTGCTGCTTTTTGATACTTTAAAAAAGTTTAATGCATTATAAAATACGTATTTGTTAGCCGAGAAGGGTTATTAATTTCGTTTTGGCATTTTGCGTTGAAATGTCGGTTCACTTCTCAAATTGTTGCCACCAAATATTAGAGCTCTGCATTATATTTAAAGAAAAGTGAAGAATCTGCATAAATTTATATATGTTTCTCGCATTGTGATAAAACAAAGGCACCTAAATAAAGCCATCCAAATAACGTACGTTTCCACAATGCCTGAATATTTAAATTTGGTAGCGCGCAAATTCTACCATTGGGAGTAAAGCTTTAAAGACCGGGTTCTAGAAGAAAGTGAAAAAAGAGAGGGCAAACACTGTACCTTTGTAGCGTGAGCTTCTGTTTCTGCAACTAGCATATAACTAGCGTTTACAGTGTAAGAAATTCAAGATATTTCTTCCGTGTGTCCTTGTAAGACTTGTAAGGAATTCAATGCGTTCTTTCCTTGTGTTCTTGTAATGTAGTAGTTAGTACATACAGCGAGCAACTGAATATCCATAGTTCGATTTCCGGCAAGGGCACAATTGATTTTTTGCATTTCCCATTCTGAAAAACACCTAATAGTTCTACAGTATCAACTGAAAGTAATGGGAAATTATTTGAAGCTTAAACATGAATAAAAATTGTTCGGATTGTAGGATATATCGAGATTTGGATGATCTCGCAGCAAAACATCGATCCGCCAAATGAAATTAAATTCTTTTTACCAATCTTCGAAAAAAAAAATGGAACGCTTAAAAAAAAAAAAGTGTCCTTCTGATATCATGTAATTAGATCTTAGGGTGAAAAGCGTAGTGAGCAGGAATTTCAGTTTTCAAAAAAAAAAAAAAAAAAAAAAAAAAAAATTCTGTATAAGTTTTATTTCGGAACTTTAAAAGTCAGTCTTTTGAAAGAGGAAAATGTCTCATGGGAGATCTTCCTGTTTGAGTTCTGTATATATGTGAAAATAGCGATATTAAGCCGTTTGAGGTGTGTGCCGCTGTTGGTTTTTAGTGCATTTTATTTTGAATTCATAGAATTAGGATAAGGCCTTGAAAATACCTGAAATGTTTAAGATGGAAAGATGCTTTCTTTGAACTGATGGCGATGTTTTTTTGAAACTTAACTCTTGACTGTATTACAGTGGATTCGTAAGATATTGTTGCGAAAAATTCGGCGGTTGCGCCTGTATGTAAGCTGTCCGGCATAGCACTAGGGTTGCCTTAAAATAGTGTATGGTAGGGTTGCCAGATTGGCGACTTTATCGCCCATTTGGCGACCAAATTGGCGATATTCCTGTCGAGATATTTCTCGAAACCTGTGGAACCTAATGAAACGCTATATAAACCCTTGCGTTTCTGAGAGTCAGCAGATGTGTGATTAGTTGCGAGAGATTGTGAAGAGTGTGAGCGTTGTGATGATTGTGAGAATAGCTGCTAAGCTACGCGAGAGTTTTGTGAACGGAAAGCGATCGAGATGCTGCTTTGCCGTGAAGCTAACTTTACAGTATAGCTTGACAGTGTATTGGTGATTGTTCCACGGTGTTTATGATAAGTTTAGTGTTGCCGTGAAGCTACCTTTACAGTTACAGCCTGAAGCTGTGTTGCTGATTGTTTCAGCGTGTTTATTGTAGATTTTCGACGCTTTTAAAGGTGATTTTGGAACTGTGCTGTAAATAGTGATTCCTGTAAATAAATTGTGCTTTTTATTGTTCTGCATCGTGTTTTCATCGGACACTCTCAAATCCACGAACCCGTATAACGCAACAATATTTTGCCTCTAAGGAAAATTAAAGTAGTATTAATCTAACAAATTTCACAGTTTTATAAGCTATATTGGATACCATCGAATACATACTGTAATAAATTTACGCCCACTTTTTGTTTAAAAGCCAATATCGTTTTGCATCACTTTGGAGCTCTAAACTTGGTATAGTTCGACCGTCTCAAACGCAACCCTGGTTGGCATTCTGCCAAAACACTTAGACTCGTCCAAAAGGGGCTTTATTATTTGCCGCGACGTGAAAGGTCAGGTGAAAATCTTCTCTTTTCCCGAAAGAGGTAAGCTGGAGGGAAAGAAAGTCTCCATCCTTCCACCCTATTTCGAGAATAATTCGGTCCGAATGGCGCATGCGGGTTTGCGCTGATGGTTGCGGATGAGACAGTCGAACTATATTATAAATTTTGCTGTGGCGTTTCTTAATATTGTCATTGTTTTCTATTTGGATCAAATTGTTCAGTTTTGATGAAGCGGTGCGCTTGTGATTAACAAAAAGCTACTGAAGTATCAACCGTTTGATCTATTGTTTTACAGCAGTGTTATATTTTTTACTTATGCACACTAAATGTTTCTCTATGAGATTAAAAAAATATGTAAATCAAAATTCTAAATTTATTTTGCAGTAGTCCCTTTACTGTCCATTTTAGTTTGACTGTTTTCATTTTCTGTCCTAAAAATGGTAAATGCTTATAATAAATCTTTCTAAACTGTGTCATTTCCAAATTAATTCAGGTCATATGATTCTTACATACGGCCAATGACTCAGGGCGTTACGAAAATGATTTCGAATGATTTCAGGTTTAAAAATTGAAACTTAACCAAAACCTTATATCAGTAAACTGGAAGCTTTTGGCCCCGTAACCCAAAATAAATCTTCATTTTAGACGTATCACATTTGTTTTCTGTTTCTCTTGCTAACTAGCCACTCGCTGCTGTTTTCTTCAAAAAATGTAAAAAGTTCTAGAACAGTCGCTTACTGCTCCAGTTTATCTGCGTTGGCTTTATAAAAATTTGTGTCAAAGAGAATAAAAAGGAATATTAAATTCGGCCGTGACTGCTAGCTTTGTGCATATGTATGTCTTCAACGTTTAAAAATATTTCATATATATATATATATATGTGTGTGTGTGTGTGTAATAATTAGTTAGTTTTCCTCTCAATCTTTGCGTAGTTTTTCGTAAGCTAGACTTTGTACTTCGAGTGAGAACGATTTTGCGAGGTAAAGACGAATGGTATTTTTTCTTGCTAACTACTCAAAAGTCGTAAAGCGTAATTTATGCTCTTAATAATTTACAACGAACTTAAATATTTATGAGATTCCTATGGGAGTAGGTGGGACTATCGATTTCTGAGGGGGCTTTCCAGACCCCCGTAAATCTTATTTCTGTGTCTGCTGCTTTTGCTTCATCATCAATCTCGGTAGAAGTTCCGGAGGTGAGGGGGAGGGAAATCATTTTCCCACCGAGCCCCCTGCCTTCCTCGTTCGCTTAAATGACTCGGGGTGTCACGTGATCGATGGGAGTGTGTTTCCGCCTTGTATGGAAAAGGGGAAATCATTCACTGTGGGGGGAGACAAAATCTAGGCGATGGAACATAGATAGACGAGAATTTTAGTGTAATGTGGGGGGAAATAAATTTAGGAAGGAAAACAGCAAACCTCCGATGACAAACTCATCGAGGCCTTGAAAGAACTTCATCTTGTTTAAGACTCATGATGGCAGGGTAGACAACTATCCGTATTACAATAGAATCTGAAGTTCTTCCGTTCATCTTATCCGCGGCTGATTCTTGTATGAATGCATAGTTTGAGGAGAGAGAAACAAGGTACCTTGCCTTCACCTGAGTGTCCAAGTCAGTGTACTGAAATTCTTCTACTACCGAACAATATTAAAAGTTTTAACAATGTAAAAACAGATCTTTGAAGAACTGTTCTTCGAAAGGCATTTCTTGATGTTGGTTTTTTACATGGAAGTACATGTTGTGATTAGAAATTCGTCCCATCATAAATCAGTTGTACTGACCTACTTCGCGTGACTGGTATTTCTTTTCTTAGATCTCAAAAAAAAAAAAAAAGAAAAAAAAAAGCTTGATATTGAAATGTTTAGGCCACACTAGATGGCAACCACAAGTAGATGTAAATTAACTTGCTCGAGCTATGGCGAGAGTAGAAAAAGATCGTTTGTTGTTGCCTTGGTAATCGTCCATTTTTGCCTTGATGATCATGCGTTGCTTTGCTGATAATCGTTTAGTTTTGACTGTTTTTTCATTATTCAATAAGTATGTTACTCTTATTACATGGATTCTACATTGAAATGTTGTTGAAAGATGTTGATAATGGTACTGGCATTGGTAAGCTGTTGAAAATGGAACTGAATAAAAAACAAAAATTTGAATTAAAAAACGGTCTCATTTCGGAAATTCGACTGAAAGTCGTTACTGGGGAAACTAGAGACAACTGGAAACATTTTCTAATTTCTTATTTATTAAGCGAAAGAGAGTTTTTGATCTCTGAACCTATGAATTGACGATCGTTTGTTTCGAGCTGCAAGTAAGGTATGAATGTGTATTTGCGTAATCGTATGATACTGTATGCAGTGACAAGGGAACATAAAGATTGGAAACACACTAGAAATGCAAAGCAGTTCAAAGAAGGATGCTTGAAAATTCATAAATTTCAAACTGACCTTGAAGTTGAATTACGTCTTGATGTTCTTTCCGTTGTCTCTCTACGAATTAGCCACTATTTTAGGAACAGTATTTTTCTTCGGGGTATTGGTCAATGTGTATTCCATGTATTACGTAAACAAATCTATCATAAATTTAGTACTACAATTAGCTCTCTATTGAAAATTCTTATTTTTTACGATTTTGTTACTTTTTACTTTAAATAAATACTCAAATAGCTTTGTTATATTAAAAATACATGCTATTAACAGCAGCAGAGCCAGTCTGACATTATTCCTGGGCACTCAAATTCGGAATTTTTAATTAGTACATTTTTAGTCTAAAGGGATTTGAATCCCGAAGGACTATTACTTTCATTTGGCATTTTGCGTCGTTTCACTTTTTCACGTCGTTCACTGGCACTTGCGTCGTTTTCAATTTACTACTTATTTTATTTATTTATGTATTTTATTTATTTATTTATTTATTTTTTTTTTTTTTTGTCTTACTTGATTTTTGGCGTAGCTTTCTCTTAAAAATTCGTCTGCGTTGCACGGGAAAATAAAAAGGAATTTTAATTACAATTCTAAATAAATAGCCAAATAAATGTGAAATTCGTAACAATATTCTCTAAAACTTTAACGAATTTTTCATTAACAAACTCAAAGATTTCAAAGCCAGCAATACCAGCGTTGTACAGAAAAACATTTTTATCTCCAGCGCGTGAGAGTGTGTACCGAAATTTCTAAAGATATGCTCAATTTAAAATTATTTTGCGATATTGCTGTTGAACTGAATTTTATGGCTTAAGTGCAAAGAACATGGTATTTAATAAATAAAGGTAACGCACAAAATGTTAAATAAACGCCCCTTTGGACGTAATTAAAATCTGAAACCTTTCAGATTTTTTATTGATTGATTGATTGATTTTCGAAGGCATGTATGTGTTAGGTTTTTAATTATATGACTGTAATTTTAGAAATCTCCAGGAACTTTTATCTTCGAAAACGATAAATGAGGAAATGCTTGTGAGCTTTATAGTTACTCTTTGTGAATTATTGTAACCATATTAATACCACGAAAGTTCTATTTTACTTTAATTATTTATGGCAGGTTTTTGTCTTAGCAAAATTAATTTAAATTGCACTGTAACTAATTAGTAAGTAAGTTTATAGTGATATATTGAAGATGGCG